>CABFWO010000750.1:23879-62778 GCA_902155825.1 Timema genevievae
CCCTTCAGTAAACTACCCTTAATTTTAGGGGTAGATATCCAATTCCAAAAACCCCTCGGGGCAACCCTATGAAAACCCTATATATCAAATTTTAGCTCAATCGGTAAAATAGTTTAAGCTCTATTTGGAGGTACAGATAGACAGACAGACAGACGGAAATTCAAAAACAACTTTTTCGGATTCAGGGAGTCATGAAACGTCAAGATTCATCAAAATCTCGAGTTCGAATTTTTTGACGATCACCATACTTTCTCTACCTGTAAGATAGAGAGAAAGTAAAAATATAAAGGTAAATGTGTTTTAACTTAAAAAAAAAAATTGACAACTTTATAATTGTCGAATCAGGATTAAAAAAAAATGAAGTTGAAGTTTTTGAAGCTTCGCACATTGCAATATTTGGCAGCACATATGTATAGTAATAGTTGTTTTACTCTGAGTAATTAGAACCACATACCTGAAAGGTCACAGCTCACAAACACAGCTTTTGTCAACAATTATGAACATGACTTCGGCACAATATTTAAAGCCGGACATTAGCACATTGTTGCAAATATGGTTTTAAAATTTGTAGAAAGCATATTTGGTGAGTTTTATTGCTTTATAACGGGGCTTACTCCTTTCTTTTGTATCAATAAGGTATCGGTACCAAGCTGGAATTATGTTTACTTACAAATATAATGTAATGTTTCATTTTTTGAAATGCGGCCTGTTCAGAATTTGTGGTTTTCAATGTGGCCCTTATTGTTGAACAAGTATGACACATTTGCTTTAGAACATAGATGTTAAAATTTGACATCCCCACAAGTGTACCAACAAGTTACATGCATTGTGGACCGATAGCGTGGTTCCGAGCAAACTATCGCGCCACCTTTTAACCTATGATGACACAAGTAAACCCACTAAGCTTCCATTTTGTCAAGTTCTTGCATACGACCCAAATCCACGTGAGACATATTTAGAGACCACCATGAAAGAGGGTGGAGACTGTGTGGGGTGTGCGACTAAGACCAGTGGGTCTCACGAGTGTTGAACATGGGCAAGTTAATTGGTGTGAGGGTTACTAACAGGATAGTCTTCATTCTACTACAACTCTTTAGTTAACATCCCGACCAACACATTTGATGTAGACTTCTTAGACTACTAGCACTTTTCATTAAATAACATCAAAGCAGCATACAACCCAAAGGGGTAATAAGATGCGATGCTAAAAAATAACTTATAAACATATTCTTATATGTCTTGCAAGCCACACCTTTTTCTTTTCCAAGCCCACCCCCATAGTCATACTGACAACTCGCCCACAAGAGTTTGTGAAAGTAGCAATGCAATAGCTGAAACAACAGTGTTACATGGAATAATGACATAACAAACTTTTAGTCCTTGATTTTTAATTTTTAACTCACTCTTTGTATCCTTAATCATACAATATTGTTGTAACTAAAGAGAAAGTATTGTACTTTGTCCAGTCAAACTCATCAGAACCAATCAATTTCAACAAATTCAATAGAACACATTTACTTTTTTTATATTTTTTTTTGTTAAAATAATGATAGCCTTTATATCTAAACATTTTATATAAATTAACCCTTTTAGTGCCATGAGCCAATCTGACCGGCTCCGCATATTATTGCTAAAAGTGCCACGAGCCAATCTGATCGGCTCCGCCTACTACCATTAAAAGTGCCAGAGCCGATGAGGTCGGCTCTCCAGATTTGAGCTAGTTTTCGCTTTATCTGATAGATAGTGTAGTAGTGTCATGTATCATGGGAAGGGGAACATTTCCCTCATTTATTTTATATAAGGTTGGCAACAAAAATCAATCGTAAATAGTTGTTATTGGAACTGGGAGTTTAGTACATTTACAATGGGAGGGTCACATACCAAATGTGCTAAGTGCAACGACAGTTTACATACGAGCTGCATGGAAAAACATAAGTGTGGCTCACATTCATACTGATGTAAATAGTTTTCAAATGTGCAGGTTAAATTGTTCTGAGTTTAGAAAAATATAATATTTAGATTTTTATGTTATGCTGTGTGAATGAACAGATTTATTTACCAATGTAAGTAAATAGGTGTAATGACCTTATAAATTTATATGATATTAAAAAAAATGAGATTATTCATTATAAAAGGTTTTTGAAAAATGCATTCATTATGTGTAAGCCTAAATATTTATTCATAAGGTAAGCAATATAATAAATCTTGCTGTAAGGTAAGCAAAAACGGCCCAAAAATATATAATGTAGGATATCAAATAAAAATTCCTGTAATTAGTATTTATAATCATATACATTCAAAACTTTATTTTCTTGTATAAAACTAAATGCACTAAAGCAAAATAATATTGAAATGTATTTATAATATTTTTTTAAATATGTTAATTAGCATTAGTTTTGAAAAAAATTTAAAATTAAATTTAAAATTTAGATATTAAGTAATTTTAATTAAATTGTATTAATTTATTCTTATTAAAGAACAGTACATATGGATTAAAAGATAGAAAAATCAAAATAATCGCTTTATAAATAAAATTTGGCGAATTTTCTTGCAAACCCTTACAAAAATGAGGTAATAGCTGTGGCAATCTTCGCACACAAAACCTAACAGGCCTCTAGCGTTCATCGTGCGTGAATTCTGGAATGGGTGTGGCACTAAAAGGGTTAAGGGTATATAAACGAAAATATGTTTTTATAAAATAACAACCATTTTCTTTAATATCATTGATGCTTTAATTTCAATTGTAAGTGATGTTTATTTGCCTGGCTATAATAGGTTTTCTATAGCCCTTTGTAAAGATGGTCCTTAGAGAGTTAACGCTGAGCCAATTTCTACAAACTTATATAGGCTTTGGACCTTATGATTTTTTTTTAGCACTACGTCTTACTACCCATTTGGGTTATACGCTTATGTATTATAATAATATTTAGCACCGCATCTTACTACCTGTTCGGGTTATACGCTTAAGTACTAATTACGCTAATGGATTAGGAATTGGGAGGGTTAAATTTAGATGAAGTGAACCCGCATTTGCGTGGAGGGAGAGTGGAAAACCACCCCAGTTCACCCGACCGAGATTCGAACCTCAATCTCCCTGTCCTCGGCGGTCGAGCTCAACACGACTAGCGCGTTAGCCAGCAACGTCACCGAGGCGGGTGCTTATGTATTAATTACACTAATGATTTTAAGGATTAAGAAGGTTATATTTAGGCCTATAGGAAACATACCCATATTTGTGTGGAGGAAGAGTGGAAAACCATTTTGGAAAAACCACCCTCAGTTGCCCAACCGAGATTCAAACCCCAATCTCTCCATCATCGGCAGTCTAGCCTAATGTGATAGTAGTGTGTTAGACCATGTGGCCACTGAAGCAGGTGACCTTATAAATTAGAATTTCTTGACAGAGCAATCTGTTACTGTGAAGATGACCACTTATGGACTACAAACATTTCAGATACAAAGTATGTAGATGGAGCTTATTGATATTGTTAATGGCAAAATGTTAAGTGCTATGTAATAATTATATTAAGAAGTTAAAATAAATTTGTTAATTTACTAACTTAATTAGTTTCAACAAAGATAATCTTTACCTTCTTGTTTAAAAAAATGTATTTACAGTTAATCTGCTAAGTTTATTTTAGCACCACGTCTCCCTACCTGTTCAGGCTGTACACATATGTACTAATTATGTTAATGAGATAGAGATTAGGAAGGTTGAATTTAGAGGAAGTGTATTCACATTTATGTAGGAGAATGGAAAACCATTTTGTAAAAACCACCCCCAGTAAACCTAACCAGAATTTGAACCCTGATCTCCCTGTCATTGGCAGTATATTCTAACACGAGAGTGACACCTTAGACCATGCAGCCACCGAAACAAGCAATCTGTTAATTAAGCTATGTTTGCAATTCTACATATTTAATCAGTCAATAGCAAATGATCACATAAAAATAACTAGAATGTTAAATAGAGATCAACAGTTATACACAATAATTTGTTACAGAAACGATGATTGTAAATAGCTAAAAATTTAGTTTAGCTGATCCTAATTTTGTAAACTGATTTGGATACTGTGTAGTAATTTGTTCCAGTAACCGATATAAGTATAGACAATTGACTAGCACAATAATGGCACTCACATAGAACTCAAACTGATAGATAAAGAGAGAGAGAGCGCTTCTAATGAAATAGCAGAAAAATAAGTATTGTATCAGTGTTTATTACTCATCAGTATTATTTTGAAACAATAATACTATTCAATGCAATTCACCTTGTTCCCAATGAATGGCCCCACACAAACAATGGGGCACCTTTTACACGTTCCACAGTCCAACTCAACACAAACAGAGAATCAGACACCACTCCTTGTTCGGAGGGAGATTCATTAGTGGAGTCTCCATAACCTAAAACAAAATGTCACCGTTTACATTAGTATCATCATTATTAACCGTTTTGCTGCGTTAGTCGGATATATCCGATCTCAGCATTATAGCCCTTGACTGCGGAAATCGACTTTACCCCAAGACGGGTAAACTTTATCTACCCCTGCTGCAACAGTCGGAAGTAGCCACAAGAGTGTTAGAACAATGAATTTTTCATACTAGCATGCACGTGCGCCTCTGACATCTGGTTTTTAATTTCGAGAACTGGCAGTTACCAGCTGCTAAATCATAACAGTAGTAGCACTTGTTTACTTCCGCATTTAATTACTTGTAGCACACGTGTAATATTTATATGGTGGAAAACATTGTTGAGAGATTAATGGAGTGCTATTTTATTTTTGTTCTTGATCTATTTCCTATTTTGAAATCATGCCCAAGACAGATATATAATATTATAGACTACACTACACTGAGAAAAGCACCAATGTAGCACAAAACTGTTCAAGTTGTGTTGATGTAACCTAATTTTCAAAAAATTTCTTTTTATTATATTTGGCCCATATTAGGCCTCTCAAATCCTTATTTAGCAATTAGTTTGACACTATTGTGGATGCAAGTAAAATAAAGAGTGGTTCTGATAGCAGAATAACATTGCATTTGGATAAAATGTAACATAAATAATATGTGACATATAAAATTTTATCAATATAAAATATATATTATTATGCGATTTATAGACAACGTGGTGCTAAATTTCATATTTAAAATGCATTACTAATTGAAAATCACATTATTTGATCATAATCATGATCATCATGCAAATTTTCAGATTTTGAATTTTTGACCTATAATTAGCATTTCTAAAGATAAGAAGTAAACATTAAATACGCAGCAAAAAGGTTAAGAAAAGAAAAAAAAAAGAGTTAAAGATTAGTCATGTAAGAATTTGTTTAAAATAATAACACTATCAAGCAGAAGCATTGTTACCAAAATTGTTAAGCATTTAATACAATTTTTTTTAGTTAAAAAAATTGCATTAATTTATTGTGCTTGAGGAAATTATTAGTGTAACTGTAAACTATATATGAATTACTGATATTGAAAATATAAAAGATTAGAAAAAAAGAATGAATGCTTAGTTAAAAACTTGTTGCCCACTCATGCCCTCACTAGAGAATACCCACTTTTATAAACTCCGGATCTTACAGACAAACTCACTTATGCGACCGTGTTATTGATCGTGTTTAATGCAATTTACAACCAACTGACTAAAAACAATCTTTATATGCAGCATGCAATATAATCAAGAACAACTCTTTCACAACATTCAAATCTTTTGTCGATTAAAAAAAAAAATATTTTTCCTCAAAGAATGTCTTCAGAGAGTAAAATAGATGCAGAGAATATCAGCTCACCCAAATGATAGTGATTTTGTACATGTTTAGAGCCTTTAAATACATGTGGTTATCAAGTGTTTATTTTTATATAATAAATGTTTTTAATTGATATTTAAAGGTCAATTTTGATATGTTCAGGTATAAAAAGTGTTTCCGAGAATGGAACCCTGATTTATAACAGTGCGACAAATTGGAAATTAGGGTTGTTATAGAAAGGCTCAATTGACAACCGTTGTTCAGGAACCAACTAAGTTGTAAGCACAAGGGGCTACTTACTAAAACAACCAGGAATTTTACTTTGGCGTATAACCTGAATGGGTAGTAAGACGTGGTGCTAAAAATAATAATACTTTCAGTACTAGCCCATACCTAAACAACTAATTGTTTTAAGAGCAACCAAATAGAGCAAAAAACCAAACAGGATTGCCACAATTTTCTTAATACAAAATTCTTTGTATTTTCCAGGTTTTTGGGAGAGCGTTCTTATTTTTCGCAGACACTTAATAGGGTAGTAAAGAAGAATCAAATTTCATTTTTTACAAACGTGATTATTATGAAGTCATACTATTGGTGTTTGCACCATAATGATTTTACCTTGATGGGGGAAATGTATGCGGCTCTTACCCAACCCAAGGTTTTAAGGAGGAAAGGGAAGAGGTGGAACGAGTGTTTGACTGAGCTTGCTTATTTCTTTATTTCACTTTTTCATCTATAGCTTATATAAAGGTCTAGTATTAAAAGAATGCTGTTTAATGTACCAAACTCTCCCATATTAGTGTATTTGTATTTAGTTTGTTGTGATATTCTTTGTTTTTACCTGGCTCTCGTGGTTTACCAGGTGCGTGGTAGCCATTATAGATCTGTAGAAAACAGTCCAACCAATCAGCACCATATCTCCAAAAACACAGTAAATAAAAATGGCTATTCTTTAGTGAATACTTTAGGTTGCCAAATAATGGAACTTACTGCGATAGTCGAAGGCAATGACATGATACCCCAGATTGGACAGAAGCTGGTAAAGTTCTATTCGGTGTGTAGAGGCACGTGACCCCGAGTTACCATGCATGTATACAACTACTGGGTCCCCACTACCCAGAGCGGTCAAAAAGAAACCTTCCTCTTCAATTTCAGACGAGTTGTGATATTTCGATGGTAAAACATGCCTAGCAACAATACAATATTACAATGAAGGAACAAAGTTACACAAATATGTTAGCATGTTATGAATAGAAGTTATTAGCTTCTTGGAGGTGGTTCAAGAAAACTTAAAAAAGATCTTTATCTTTGATTTTTATATCACTTTAGTACACTAGTGCCATTAGCATCTCCAACCAGTCGATCTAAGGAAATATAAGAGATAAGGCTACCATTTCCTTTCAGAAAGAATGGGTAAACAACACCCAAATACATGTGTGTAGGTGATAAAGTCAAGCTATATGCATATCAACATTAGACTTTTTTTTTAGCTCAACAAGAAAGTACACCATAATTGCAAACATCACAAAAAAATAATGGTATACTTTGATATTTATTCTTTTCAAAATGCGACCATTAAAAAGCTAGGGAGGATTTGGTCTTTTAAATGTGATTTAATTAAATAGCTTGATAAAATAAATTGATCAACACTTCAGTAAGGAGTTATTTAGTTGCAAAAATGTTTTTTTGGTGTGATATAGTGACACTAGTTCTTTGTATTTTTAGTTAGATCTGATTGATAACTTCAGAAATTCCAACATGGCCAATATAACAGAAAGAAAGTACCTTGGCCAGTGACTAAGATGTAGTTGAAACCAATTTTAAAATAAATACTTATGAATTGAAAAGAAAGAATTGTCTACCCCGTAAGGGGATGGTGTAATTAGGTATGTATGAAAAGAAAGAAATATAAAAGTTACACTAAACTAAAATGCAGTAATAAGTGAGAGGAATTAATATTTTTGCTATTGGAGTAGAAATTTTCAAAATGTATTCAAATAATGTTTTTTTAAATAATTTAGAAAATTCAAATATGCATTAAACATTTGTGATAGTGTCACCAATTAGTGATTGAAGAAGAGTTTGATTTGATTTCAATTCTATTATTATTTATGAAACATAATTTAATAAAAATATAACCTGCTTTAGTGGCTGAATGGGCTAAGACATCCCTCTCCAAGGTTGCCACTATTTTCTTATTACAAAATTCCCTGTGTTTTCCAGGTTTTCCTGAGGAAATTTTCATTTTTCCAGACACCTAATAGATTATAAATATAATTATAGATGCATTAAATTTTGTTTTAAAGAAAATTTTAGAAATGAAGAGTGGTAATTTGTCATTGGAGGCATCTTTTATTGTGCAAGATAAACACATGTTTAAGAATTATTTGGAAAAAGGATGAGAAATGAATGACATAAATTTTCTAAAAGGTAAAATTGGTTATATTTGCTGTACACCCTAAATGGAATGAAAGAAGAAAAAAGTGGAAATACCAAAAATACCATTTTGAGTTTAAATGTGGTAGGGGCCTATCTATTTTATGTAGAAGAATGTATTACTTGATTTAAAAAACATTTTAACCAATCTTAATTATTGTATATGTACTATATAGACTAAGAAGCCCACACAAATCATGAATAATAATTTACAATAATGAGATTAAAAAGGGAATTTTCGTCGCTCATTCAGGTGCATTTCCTCTATTAAACTGCCATCCTCATTCCTACCATATTGTAATGAATATATATATATAAAAAAAACATAGTCAACTCTCAATTTAGCAGGGTAGTGGAGGGCTAATAAGCCCTGTTATATCAATTTCCACAGTAAATTTGCAAACCCATCGAAAACTACTAAATACAGTAAATACTTGATTAATAAACGATACGACACAATCATACATAAATTTATCATAATAACTAATATTGAAAAATCAATCGTCAGTAAAATACCCTTATACAACTTTTTACCACAAACACAATTATTAGGCCTAAGATACCAATTTCGAACCAAATCGTTAAAGCTCGTTTTAAAATATTTCAAGTTTTTGAAAAAAAATCACTCACCACTCATCAGTAAACTAGCCCTCAATGATTTTTTTTTTACCGAAAAACATATATATGGTGTTATTTGGGAGGTCAATTAGTCCATATATATTTATTTTAATCAAAATCGTTTGAGCCATTTTCAAAAAAATATGGAATTCAAAAAAATCACTTATCAGTAAACTACCTTTAATTTGAGGACTAGGGTAAAAAAAAAGGCCTGAGGTATGGTAATATCTAGATATAAAGTTTTGAGTTCACTTACCCTTTTACGAGACGCTAAACTAGCACTAGAATGATACAATACCAGTATCGATAATTTTCTTTCAATACCAGATATTTTAGTATCGATACCAACCTTTTGATATTTTACTAATATCAGTACTTTTTACCCGGTATCGAAAGATTTTAATTTACCTACTTTTCTCCTTTTACTTCCTTTATTTTCCAGATCATTTATTAAATTTATTCATCTTTTATTATTATTGCCTTTAGTTTTCTATCGCTAAATGAAAGTATCGATACTGGGAAATATTGATATAATTCTCATTAATTTTTTTCATACTCAAATATCGATATTTTAGAATTATCGCATATCCTTAACACTGCACTGAACTGGAAATATCTGATAACAAAGAACTGTGACCTTGGAGAGAAGGATGGTAGAAGTGGGCTAGTCCATTTCACAGGGGGTGGGAGAGGTAAAGTAGCTATGCGCGGACACAAACACAATCACTTATTTTTACAACCATTATAATTTTATGACAAACTAGCAGGCTGGAGGCAATATTTTCATAAACTTTTCATTTTACAGTTTACTCAATTTTTTTTTATCCTGGCCACGGCAGCAACCAGGTAAATCCACCTTCGCTAAATCGAGAGTTGACTGTAGTAAAAAGGTTAAAACCCATAAAAATTTAAATAGACAATATTGACACCTTGGCGCAATTTCTAAAAAATTAAAAATATCCAGAATGGCAAGATAGGTACGGTAGTCCCTAATCTACAATGAGGCACATTCTTGTTTTCATAAGAAAATTTCAATTTGTTCAAAGCTAACAAAGCAATACACAAGAAATACAAAACTTTAATTCTCATCAAACTAAATCTGTGGGACTTCTTTACAATCACTTTAAAATGATTGTATTTGATTCAGCCTCCTTATGTGTTATTTCTAGCTTCATCGCAATTAAGGAATATAGAGCTGCTTATCATTAACCATTGAGTAAATTCTCAAGAAATTAGTGAGAGCTTAGGGAAAGATTTACTAGGAATATAAGTTTTAAAAGGTGTTTTTAACATGAGTCTTTGTTTATTTAAACTGTAAACAAATATTTGTAGTCTAATTTTTTTTGTAATCAGTTTTATGCAATGATATATTTAGATTATTTATATCCTCATTGAGTAGGGCCATGCCAAAAGGGTAGAAAGGGTAACTAAACCGCCCACCCCTTTGTGAATATGAAAGGTGGATAGTAACAAATACTTCCTATGCCTCTCTACCACTATACAGTTTAAAAAGGCAACATAAAACGCAAAGGTGACAAAGAAAATAGTATAATAACATTAATTAGAGATATCACAATTGATTGTTTCCCTAAATTCCGATTCTTAAATTTTAACCTAGAATTCTTTATTATTGATTCCAATTCTTAAATTGTAAAATAGAATTTTAACCTAGATTTTTCAATTCTCAATTCAAATTCTTAAATCTAAACCTAGGGGTAGGGAAGGTAAAATTTAGGAGAAATGTGCCCACAATGGTGTGAAGAAAGTGAGAAACCATTTAGGGAAAACCAAATAAATGTTCACTCAACTGGGTGTCTGACACCCTGACGACGACAAACCAGAGGAGCCGATATTGAGTGACCACCAGTGTGAGTTAGACAACTTATAAACATAAGACTCTTACATGGAAAAAGCTTTTCAAAACTAGCTCTACATGCTAGTGGTGGTATAACTAGAGTTAGTTATATAAAATTCAATATTGTAATGCTCTCAGCTTAGTTTACTATCTATTCTCTCTCTCAATCCCCTAAGTGGGTTAATGGCAGCCAGTAAGCCATCAGGAGAAAGAATGTTGGTAAGCTGAATATAGAATGCCGATTTTAATACAGCATTACTCTTAAGTATGGTAGTGCTAATTTAGCTTTATTAAGTACAAGATGTGTAAGGTGTTAAAGAGTGAACTTTCTTGAAGGATTTATAACTACTCGTTGATTGACTAAGGGGGCGAGGTGATTGAGAATAAGTTAACCCCTTCAAGATGGCTATGGTGAGAAATAGCCCTCTCTTAATGCCCAGCAACGAAGCTGGATGGGCTGGTAGGGAGAGACAACTAACAGAGATAGGAACATGGTTAGCTAGGATCTGGAACATCATACCTGAGTCTACGTAACGACTACCAGATGGCTGATAGGGCTTCATGAGTTTTAAGTATCCCAAATGGTGTGGTATTGTTACAATAGGATGACAGACTCCCGCGGGTAACAAACTCGGTGACGTTTGAATGAAGGGTAAGTTACTAACAAGATCATGTTTTCTTAAGTCCCTAATCCTCAGAGCCACACTTAAATTGGTGTCCATTCTACTCTTCATAGTTTAGTTTGACTATAACCATCATATTTAATGTAGTTCTGTATAGACGTTTACAGTATTCAATAAATAGCATCAACTGTACGTAAGAGGAATGAGGTGGTTACAATGTTTTAGAAATAACTAAACTTACCAAATACCAAGCCTTATATTCTCATCCGTTGTAATATGGAAATTTCTTGTTCCTTTCAAACCATATTTCTGGGGGGTCTGAAATTGTGTGAGCGCTGGATAATTGACTGAAATATAAAAATAGATACTAATTTTAAGAAATAAGAAATTTCTAGTGCCAATTCATTAATTAAATAGCAATTAAACAATTGTATTGGACTAAATAAAGCTAAAAGAATTAAAACTAATTTAGGTTCATAAATGTTTTCTAACTTAATGATATAATACAATATTATTAAACTATAAAATGACACCAACCAAAATTGAGGAAAATTAGACTTCTCTGTATTGGATAAGTATATCTAAATATGAGCGGCACAACTCCAAAAATCACAACCAAAGCAAAAATGGTAGTTTTCAAAGAGCCCAGTAAAATTCTGAAACGAGAAGAAATAATAAACAACAACCAAAATCAGTCATACTAAAAATACTGTAAGTCAAATATATAGGCGTGTTTTCGCGGTTGACTTGGTATCGATGTTTACGACCACAAAGTTTTCCCAGTTAACCTGGTATCAATGTTAATAAAATGTTTATGACCGAGACGATACCACAGCTCAGTTTGGTAACGCTTTCCTTGACCAGACTAAACAATACAATGAGCCGAGAATTTGTGCGCTAATTTAAACACAGCATCACGTTTTATGTTAGATTCAAACGAGTATAACTTCATAGTCAATGGATTTTAAGTTTTTGTAAATTAAAATGGACAAAAATGGCCAACTAGAAATACATGACAGTAAGTAGGTACTTAAAAACTGTTTAGTTATGGATAAAAGAAAGAAGTAGTCAGTACTTTATGTTATAGGCCTATTTAATATTAGCCTTTATACATACTTCATGTTTTCTTAAGTTTATTTTTGGAAAGATATGTTTAGCTTAACATATTGTGTAAATATTAGGATGAGTCAAAATAAGCATCAATCTAACATAGAATAAAATTAAATAGTTCATTTTCCATAAATTTGCAGTACATGTAGTATGATTACATATATTCACCTACCAGTTGTTAGATCTACTCCACCCCAACCATCATTTTTGTTTAAGAAACCATCTCAAAATCACTTTCGCGCTCCACCTGGGTCAGAACCACCTGGTCGTAAACCCTCGATACCAAGACTTAAAACCAAGCCAATCACGAAAACTCGCCTCAAGTTCTTTCAGATAAAAGATGTCCTACACTTTAATATGGATATAAATCTGGTCCTAGAGCAGCCATTCTTGTGCTATGTTCTGTTTACCCCCTTAAATAACAAATTAATGTTCAATACAAGAAATAAGACTAATTGTACACACATAACTTGTTAATTAATAAATAATACAAAATCCCTGCCAAGTACAATACATAGTACAAATATAAAAAACTATAATGTTTGGCCCCCTTATTTCTAGGAGTGTACAACGCTATGAAATGTCAAAGGTACAATCACCTTAACTTCAGCTTGGATACCCATGATAAACTTTGCATATTACATTTCAATGAAAACTTATATATTTCAAACATGTTTTAAATACCTCGTTAAATATGGCATATTCTTAGACCAACCACTAAGTACTATTTTAACATCGAATAATGATCAAATGACATCTATGATTTAAGCATGGATAAATTCAGATGTGTAAACATAAACTAATCTAGTGCGCTTTGTTTTTCTCTAAGCTCGCTCTTTACCAAGATGCACATGGTGTTATGTAATAATAAAAAAAATCTTATCTTCGACTTCAGCTTTGCTTCACAATTAAAAACTTGACCTTTGCAAACCTCTGCTTATTTCTGATATTCTCCTCTAGAAATTATCATTTAAATCGCCAATATACAAACATTATTATTATTATTATGGTTTGAATTATCTGCACAAAAGCAAACTTTAGCATTTTAAACGGGATATATATATTTTTTTTTACCACCGCATCTTTCTACCTGTTCAGGTTATACACATTTGTACTAATATTAAGCAAACGTGTTAGGGTTGAGGAAGGTTGAATTTAAAGTAGTGTACAAGCATTTGCGTGCAGGAAGAGTGAAAAATCCTTTTAGGAAAAATCAGCCTCAATTACACCCGACTGGAATTCAAACCCAGACTATCCCATCATCAGCAGTCTAGTCTATTGCGAGAATGACGCCTTGGCTTAGACTTTGCAGCTATCGAAGCAGGTTTGAAACTAATTAAAGAAAAAAGAAAGGAGAGCTAAAGAGAATGAGAGAGTGGGAAAAAAAGAAGGAAGAACTATCAAGTGAGACAACCAAAAACCCTCTCGCCCTTAGTGATCTACTACTTTGTAACATCCCTTCAATGAAGTGACACTCTCTAATAAACCTTTTAATCATGAATATAGTGAGCCTCGGCAAATGAATACCTCTTTCATATTTAACGTGATTAAAAAACTTGCAAAGCACATAAACTTAGAAAGCTAAATTCTCATTATTTTAATTTAAATCAAACCGTTTCATTAAATTTTAAATAAGTCTTTCACATTTAGGTAACACTATCCTAAGCAATTATGCATATTTTAAAAAATCCATTATTATAAATGATAAACTACCAACATGTCAAGAAATATTGTACAAAATTTACACTATTAATTAATCAGACCTTTAGCATTCGAGCAAAATTAAGGACCTTTAACAATGCGGTTTGAGTTTCGACCGAGTGTAATAACGTAGCTTTTATACACAATGTGTTTTTTTCTCTCTCTCCAAGTGAATGCTGTCAAATTTCTTTGTTCCCCTTCCACATTCTGTTTCAATAGTTAAGAATAAATTAGATAATATGCGGCAATAGTAATGGGTACCAAGACTCCCCAAAAATTCAACATTTTTTAAACATTTCAAAATTATAACAAATTATAAGGCAAATGTACTTACATTTTTAAATGACAATATTATGGATTAAGCTATTAACATGCATTACTTCACCCTCACCAAATTAAGAGAAGAAAAGTAATTACTTACATCCCAGAGAGCCATAAGATTATAGGAACACTCCCTATTGTAAACAAAACAAGAATCCCGCGAACACAACTCATTGTATTGTAAATACTATTAAAATAAACAGGATAGAACAATGTTCAAGGGAACATGCTGTTAAAAAGGTCCATCCAAGAAAGAGTCGAGACACTCAGAAGGGGCCCTACCTGAAACAACAAAATAACTTAAAATGCAAATTAGGAAAAAAGTTTGAAATTTTCTTTAAAATTAACCATCAGGGTATTCAGACAAAATTGCAATGAAAACATGTTTGGTGCTATCACAGGTTTATTAGACTATTTTTTTAATTTTAGTTTTCAAATTAATAACAACCAACAAGAAATATCTCCTCTCGACTGTTTTCAAACAGTGTTTTGTTTTCATTTTAAAAAAAGGACTGAATTAAAAAATTCAATCAAGTGAAAAATTACAACCTGGACACAGGAATCAAACTCAGGACCTTTGGCTTTGTGAGTCAATGCTTTACCACTGAGCCACCAGGGTTTGTCTCATATCCAGGGACGTCCCTTACTAGTCCATGTCATCATTTTTCATTTAATTTAATATAATTCAACTATACTGTGGATAACCATCACATATCAGTTTGTGACACATGAGTTAATAATACTACTTCAAAAAATTACTGCACCTATATTTTAGGGAAAAGTATGTTTAAAAAAAAAAATAACAGATTTCTGAAAATTCTAATTTTTTTTAGTACCATGTCTTACTATTCGTCCGGGTTATACACTTATGTACTAATTATTTTAACGGTGTTAGGGATTAGAAAGGTTATATTTAGAGGAAGTGTACCTGCATATGTGTAGAAGAAGAGTGGAAAACCATTTTAGGAAAAACTACCCTCAATACA
Source organism: Timema genevievae (assembly GCA_902155825.1). Taxonomy (NCBI): domain Eukaryota; kingdom Metazoa; phylum Arthropoda; class Insecta; order Phasmatodea; family Timematidae; genus Timema; species Timema genevievae. The sequence continues at coordinate 39,286 of CABFWO010000750.1, forward strand.
TCTGACAGAGATTCGAATCTGTATCTCCCCAACATCGGTAGTCTAGTCTACCATGAGAGACCATGCAGTCACCGCAGGGGGTCTAAATGATGATGACAAGTCGTTAAAACCATACTATATGTTCACATAAGTTTGACATAAAGTTGAAAATAATGACTGTTGCCTTCATATTCTAAAATAAAAATTATAAAAAAATGTCTGTGAGAGCAGCCAATTGAAACTAATAGCTACTAGCTTGAACTTATAAAATTAAACGTAAAGTAGTATTTAGTAGGCAAGGGGTATTTACCAAAAAGTAATTTCTAAAGTGAGGAATGATTTTACATCACGGGTTTATTATCTTTGCATAAACATGCTAGTTTAATTTTAATTTCTTATGTACAAACTTACCTAGTAGTTTTATATATAAATATTAAAAAACTATTTAACTTGCAAACACATATGTATTAAATAGTTGACAGTATATGAATGGTTTAGACTACATGTGTAGGCTCAGACATTGAATGCTAGTATACCTCAGTTTTAGCTTCTGTGGTGCTGACTGACAGCTCACAGCTGACTTCTGACGGCTTTGAAAAGCTACCAGACCAAATTATGTATCCCTACGCCGAACCATATGATCTGCAAAAAACAGGTTTTTAGCAGTTGTCACTTCTGACAGTCAAAATTTAGGTATATACCTAAATGTTGACTGTCAGAATTCAGCTGTGAACTGTCAGTCAGCACCAAAGAAGCCATGGGGCTACTGTATATATGCTGTACTAAGTGTGTGGTGTGTGTATAATAAATTAGAAAACTTGTATTTCTTGTAACAAGCACCATAAACAAGTTATTTAATCTAGTTCTCACAAAATGAGGTTATATAATCATGTGTTCATGAATGAGGTTTTGTTGAAAATACTCTCTATCAGGCAAGGTCTTGTACATTGGGGCTTCCAGGGCTCAGATTAACATGTTAATTAGTGAAGATCTATTTTGATTTTAATATAAATGAAATTCCAAATCTGTATTGCAATCAAGATACCAAATAAAGCGTCAGTATAGTTCCAAGAAACTTTATGGATTCTTGTATTTCTATGAGATATGGGGCTTGTCGCTTATGTTCAGTTATAGCATTGTGACCTTGACGACTCTCGGTGGTGTGTCGCTTGTTTGGAAGTCGAACCTTGCAGTCTGTATGCTTGACTTTAGAGACTAGCTCTGCTCAGTCGCTTTTAAAGTCTAGACGGGAAGCAAGTGGAGATGAAAGCTCAATTATGAAATGACGCTTTTTTTCTATTGATAAAATTAACAGAGACTTAAGCCATGGAGCTGGTTCTCTCTTGTCACATAGTTATACACAGTGTAATTGTGGTAGATTTAAAATACGGTGGATTTCGGTTAGGCAGGTGTTTATTTGGGACAACTTGCCACTTAATTTAGGCAGTTAAGGTCTTGATTGAACAACCAATTGTACATAGTTTGTACATATGCTTGTAACAGAGATTATCTAGGCAGCGTAGAGACAGTTATTTCAAAGTCGTGTCATAGGGTGGTCACGGTGCATTTGTTCTGTTTCTTGGTAATAGTATTCTGAAATAAATTACTGTATTCTTGTGGTATACAAATTGTTTAAGATTGCATTTGGCACTGAACATAATTATGCATATGTCTTGTGAGTTAACATAGATTAAAAACTGTATCAAACACTTGGTTGATTACATTTTTAGTTCTAAATACTCAAAGATTCCTGTCAAGATGTCCCGTTAAAATGCCACTTTCCGAGGAAATGAAGGCAGTCCTTTATCAGCATTAAATACCTGAGCTGACTTTGTTCAGTTACAGTTCATAAAGAGAATATGCCAGGGTACACTTAATAATTTTGTTCAGATACAGAATCCTTCAGAAATGTGTAGACTTTACTTGACACAGAAATTATTTATTACATACTATATTTTCATTTGATATATATACTGTACATTTTGTTTGCTTTGGCTTTAGTTATTTTTAAATAAATGTTTGTATCAATATAACTTTAATATTGTGTGCTTTCATTAAATAACACATTCCTTTTATTTAATTCATAGATTACCCCCCTCCCCCCCGTTATAATGTGTTTCTCAGCTCAATGTTTAAAATTTTGTTTAATTGGAGCAGCCGCTTAATTGGGACAAAACTCTAGTACCAATATGTCCATATTAACCGAAATCCAATGTATAGTAAAATATAAATTTGTCAAAGTTCAATGTTGACAACAGCAACAAAAATCTATTTGGCCTGAATTGTTTGCTTGAATACATTTTATTGTGAGGTAGATTTTTTTTTGTTTCTGGTTTGTTAAATTTGTACTACCCAGAAGAGAAAAAAAATTCTCTACACTAACAAACATTAACAATTATACATCCGTATATATCAATTTAATTGACACCAAAAACTCACATTAAACTTAGTATTAACTATTAAAATTAATTCGTAATAATATAAAAGCGCCTCTTTCAGACAAGTGTACACAAACTGCTTGCTGCTTGGCCTACCACTAGCAAGATACTTAAAGGATATTTAGTCTTATCTAGTATTTTACCAGCGCTCGCTCGAGTTGTCTTATCTAGTATTTTACCAGCGCTCGCTCGAGTTGAAGCTCAGTAAAGAAATATGTATGTTTTGAATTGCACATTCTAGAGATAAACGTAGCAGTCTTCAATTCAGAACAATTTATCAAAGAAATTTGACTATTGCCAGCATTGTGGGATGCAAACTGTACTATTGACTATAGCAATCAAACAAAGACACCTGAAGAATGATTGATAATTTGCTATACATTCTCAAATTAGTATCTCTTTTTTGAAAGAACAATTAAAGAGCTAGAAAGCTATTCAAATGATAAAATTGATATAAGAAAATAGTAAAAATTAAAAAAACCTTTACATTATCTTATCAAAGCCCATGAAATAATGTATACAAACAGCCATGCTTCAATTTTGAGCTAAATATATTAGGGTGTCACTCAAACTTTAGAATACAATTTCAGCATAGTTTTCAGTTTTCCTGGTAAATAATTTTAATTTTACCAATTTTTATGAAGGCTTTTTCTTTGGTTGTCATTTTTCCCAGAGGTTTAAAATTCAAGCACAATTAATGGCTTTCCTGGTTTTTCCAATCAGTGGCCAGCATGTATAGGGTGCACCCACAATTATTTACTTTTTTTTTTAAATTATAATATGAAATGTAAGCCTTAACATGAGCCTTTTCTAAGTCAAGCATTGTAAAATACCAATAAGAATTTACGTTTTTTTTACAAGATCTAGTAAGCTGCTGCAACTCTTGCAAACCGGCCCATGTGTGCTAGTCTGACTGCACTGTAATAACCAGGGTCTGGATTTTGATGACGTCATATTTTAATTTGTTCCACAAACAATGTTTATAAGTACATAGAGTCTGTTCATGATCCCCTCGTTGTAGAAATGTATATTATTTTATAGGTCATTTTGGAATTTCGGGTAATATTTTCTTTGTTTTTGTACTTTTAGAGACATTTTTAGGAGTTTATGAATCATGTCTAGGCAATCATATTTATAAATACCATCAATATTTTATAAATGCATATATTTTTAATCACACAGTTGTCTGAACAAGAAGATAATGTCGGCAATGAACTTTGTATCCTCTTTGCTTGTTTGGTTGTAAAATACAAATTTCTGGTAAAACAGTGCAACTAAGCTTGAGAGGGTTGTGTTTGGAGTGGGTAACTATTACTTCTGAAACACATATTTGTAAATTAATATTCTATTTAGCAGAATGCAAAAGTTTAGTTGTTAAAGGCTTTTGAATGAATATGTATTTTTTAGTTTACATTTGTAAAGCACATATTTGATTTAGTCGTGTGCATTTATTATGACTCTTTGATAATATCTTTTGGTCAATTTTTGAATCAAAGTCTTTTTTTTTAAACACCAAGTCATTTTCTAGATTAATTTTTTGGATCATCTTTAGGTCGTCAAAATCCTGACCCTGGTAATAGCATAAACACACCAATTTGACATTAATCTTAGATTCACCTTCGGATGGATCTGCGCCTTGGAAGACACAGCATACTGAGACAACTTCAAGAATGTTTGTGATAAGTTGTCTGAAAAAAAAAAGATCTGAGTAAATAATATAAACATAAAGTCCATAGAGCTACGGTAGTAGTTGCCAACTAACCCAATGGTACTAATAATTTACAATTGGAGTCATTTAAAGAATAATTACTAACTGCTTTTATATATAGGTACACTTATGCACACACAGTTAAATTTTCAGAGGAAAGGTCTTTCAGGTAGGAAAAAAAAAATTGTTTAGGCCAATGTTGATAGAATATTATTAGTGTTATTTTATAGGTAATGATAATATCTATTTGAAGTGACTATTGCAGATATCATGCATGCATGAACTAATGTCTGATTATGTGAAAGTAGATCTAGTAATGCTTCTGAAATTTATTTTAGCTGCAGCCTTGATTGTATGCCACTGCCCAATTTGTGAGGGTACCGCTGAGCTTAAGCTATATCAAAAGAATGTTGTTATTTTGAAATGTAGGTTTATTTAAATGTTAAGATCGCATCAAGGGCATAACTTATAACTTGGCATTAGAGAAAATATAGGAAACTTATTGGTTTTATTCTTATAAAATTCTAATATCTTAAGCCATTTGTCCCCCACAGGAGGACTTGATAAATACAATTTAGGTGAGATGGAAGAGAACCTGAGTTAAGGTTTTTATTTTTGAAAACCTCTTTTACCAAAGTATTTCTCGAGAAGATAGCGTGAATTTAGTTTAATTTTCTATGTTAGTTATATCAACAGTTTTTGAAGATTTGTTACGAGCATAGTGGCATTTGATGAAAAACCTTTTAAACCAAAAGAAAAAGTCTCAGTCAAATTCCACAAAGGCCATAGCAAATATTCAAAAACTGTTATGTTGAAGTTTAAAAATGTACAGTATTTACTGGAGCAATACTTGATTTATTTTGGCCAAAAATTATTTTTGTAATAAGAAAGTTGCAAAAATAATTATCTTAATTCACACCTTCTTCATTTCCAATATAACTTTTAAAATATCAAGAAACCAAGAATATAAATAATAAATAAATTAATGTGCATGTGGACAAGGGCATCAGTTTCATCATGTTTGGTTAGCCGGTGAGGAGAGGTCAGAGCTTAAAACCGGTGTGGTGTTGGTCCTACCAGGGCTGTGGTGTCAGTACACCAAGCCTTCGACTCCCAACTCCTCTATTTATCTACTGTCCGACTGCGACTCCATTAAAATGGCTAGTGTGTATTTATTAATAATAACAACAAAGTGACCACAGTAAAATGCTCCAATGCAAATAACTCAATGGGAAGCGTCTGTTGAGTAAATTTGTTGATCAAAACTACAAATATTGGTTCCAAAGAACAAAAAAGTATAAAATTAAAGTGCTATATATACCATATATTGTTATAATACCATACATTTCTATTTTGAAGCCAGTTTTTACCGACCCTGACTCCATTAAAAATTGCTTCCAATTCGGACTCTAATGCCAAAGCTCTAGGTCCTACTGTGGTTTTTTTCTAAATGGTTTTCCACTTTCCCTCCATGCAAATATGGGTACACCTCTAGGGAAGAGAAGGCCTACAATTTCCTTTGAGAAATTATAGCCTATTTTAATCAAAACAATATTACCCACAGAGTTATTAATTACACTGGATACCAAAAAATATCAGCCATCAAAATATTTTAGATGGATGGATAAATAAATGTTTTCTAAGGTGATTCAAATGTATCTAATCAGGATCATTCCATGTGAAATAAACAAGCAAAAATATCATTTTCAACTTGACCATTTTTTTAAAATGAAATTTGGTATATTTGTACTATTCATCAAAATAAACAAAAATGAATTTATTTCAGAATTTTTAATGCATCCATTTTTGAGTTGTTGATTTTTGAAATTAAAAAAATATATATATAAAATTTCATCTGCTGAGATAACTTTAAATGCAAATTACTAAGGATCTAGTTGAATCAAACTCATGAATTAAAAGATCATTTTAAAGATTTTTGTTTGGGCTTTGATTTAATAGGCCACAAGACTAATTTTTTTTAATCTTAAGGTCATCCAAAGAAATGTTGGCCTTTTAATATTAAAAACCAGTGTTTTTAAAAAAAATTTAAAAACATATGTTAAACATTAATTATTTTTCTACATATCCTGAAAGTTCCATAATGAGATTAGAATGTGAATGTGTGTAATGAAGAGAATGACCCTAACATGGATAGAAGCACCAAAGTTGCCAGAGAGATCCAGAGTTCTTTGGCTTGCTACAAATAACTCTATAGAGAGAGGAAGAATGCTGCCCGTCAGTTGAGTCTTGACCATTTCATCAAAAAAGTTGAAAATTGTCAATCTAACGACCCAAGGCCTTCAGGAGAGCAAGAGCCTACCATCCAGGAGCCCTCAAGAGAACAAGAGCCTACCATCCAGGAGCATTCAAGAGAGCAAGAGCCTACCATCCAGGAGCCCTCAAGAGAACAAGAGTCTACCGTCCAAGGGCCTTCAAGAAAAGAGAAGTGAGATAATCCAGATTTGCCAGGTCCAGTTAATTTATCATGTGATTGAAGATTAACAGTAAGTATACCTGTAGCAATGTATTAATTAGATAAATTAATTTAAAATTGTATTTGTTTACAAATTTCAGGGGATTGAAGATTGACAAAAGGTTTAGGCTACCTATAGTATTGTACTAGTTAGATAAATTAATAAAAATTGCATTCATTTACAAGTTCTAGGTTTTTATTTAATTTTTCCCTATCTCCCCCATGTTAAAATCAATTTCCTTTACATGTTTTCATGCTGTGCGATTATTTATCAGAACCAATCACTTGCATAGTGTGAAGGACAGTATTACATTTTCGTGGGTTTTTTTATCTCAAAAATGTTATCTCCTAAAAAAAGCACATGAGTATTTTTACCCCCCCAAATAAAAAAGTTCCTGCGCCACTGCTTACTATGTAGGCCCTACAATAACCTAATAATGTGAGGGATGGAACAAAGCCGTCCCATGCCTCCCCTTACAGTGTGTTCCATGCCTCCCTGTGCAGACTACTTTTATATTTTAAATAATTTGACAAGATATAAATAATATTTCCATGATTCTGTTTGGTATACATAGCTGATATTCTAAAGTATAATTTACTGTATTTAGTTACATGCTTTTGTTTTAAGTTTTATAAACAATTTGTAATCGGTACCTTGAAAATCTAGGTGTTTTCTTCTCAAATTACTAATTTGGTAACACACTTTAAAATTTTATTGTAAATGCACAAACCAAAAGGTCACTGGATAGGCTATGACAAGAGCAACCTTTGGAGGGAAAATAAAATCAGTGGCACCAACAGTTATATTTTAAATCTCACTGCCCCATCCCACCCCACCCCAGTCTCCCCTACAATTTTAAATGTCAACTTAAAATATTTGTTTGTTATTTAAACACATAATTTACTCTGCATTTCATATCTTTGATTAACTTTTGATCTCAATATATCCATCCTTTCATAATTTTCACAAATTATAATAATTTTGTATATATAGGTTAGTTGTCAATTTATAGCCCATCATTATTTCCAATATGAATTTATATTATATTGTTTTGTAGACCCTATTGCGAAGTGTCTATATTCTCTTATGACTCTTTATTCTCAATAAATTTGTTATGTGTTACTATTATCAACCCATTTAACCTTATCTTGACTAGACTTTTTTAACATAAAGTTGTTTACATAAAATATAAAGTTACTTTCAAAAGTAACATTTAAGTTTTTCCTTATATGAGTAATAATATGGGTTATGCCTTCAACGATTTTGGGTCTTGCATTTCTTGGTGTTCGAAGAAACAAGAAAGGGTATCATTATCCCGGAGTCTAAGTATGTGCTTTGAGTTTAGCAGAAAGTGAAGCTTGTTGGATTCAGAGTCATCTTGAAGAAATGCTAAACAATTATGTTGTCAAAATGTTTGAGCACAATCAATATGTGGTCAGGACAGCCAAGAACCCAAAACACCCTAAAAGGCTCAAACACATTGACATACAGTACTTATCATTTTGTTAGGGACAAAGCTGCTGGAGAAGTGATTTCAGGCCCGGATTAAGGCGTGTGCCACACACAGGGGCCCCCGCCCGCCTGGCAAATAAATTAATTTGACTTGTCATATTTATTTTGTCCTAATATTATAATTTAATATTTGTATGTTTTTTGTAAAATTTATTTTGTAAAAACTAATCTATAAATTCCTTAATCGAAAGGGGCTGATAGGCTGATATTGCGTGGAGTCCGACAGTCCGTGCTTAAAAATTAACGCAACCTTTGATTTTGGTAAAACGGAAATAGTACCTATCTGCAGATGGTACCATTGACTTTTAATAGAAAAATAAACGTTGCTTTTCTTTTGACAATTTCTGATGTAAAATAGTAAAATTATTAATATTGAAGGGCTAATTAACTAAATGTGATGCAGAAAAAAAAAAAGAGCTTTTAAGAATAAAATAATGTTTACCGTAGTAATAATTAATATTACTGTTTTATTTGCAGACAGTGGACTACATAAAATGCAATTACACTGAAATAGTCTATATAATGTCCAGTATTATTATAGTATTAGATATTAATTTAAGTACTATAATCCACTCAGTAAATAATAGACTGTATAGTTTATTAGTTACTATAGTAGGCTATTAATACTTAATATGTTGATAGCAAAACTCACAGTACTCACCATGATTGCTTTACGTTTGCAAAAAAAAGTTTGTCTCTAAATAAAACTATCCATTTATGATGTATATGTAAAATTCATAATCATTCATTGGGGAACTAACTTTTAAGGGTCCCAAGTTTTATTTGGCATAGTGCCCCCAAAAGTGTTAATCCTGGCCTGAGTGATTGAATTAAATTACATTTCAACAGCCGAACAGGCAGATATATTCACAAAGATGCTGACTCGAGGACGTTTGAGAAGTTCCACTGTCTACTGGGGATTAGGCCTTTGTGAAAGCCAACGTTTACTGTACCATAATATAATTTGTCAAAATGTACGAGAGTTTCATTTAGGGGGTATTGGAGAAATTCTGTTTTTGTTGGTTGATAAGTCTTGTGTATAAAATAAGGATAATATTTTTTTTTCTGTATGAAAAATATAATTGTGCTTTGTTAATTGGTTGATGTTTTATAAAATCAGTTTATCTTAAAATTACTCCTGTTATTCACACATATTTAACAATAACTTTATAAATCTACACCTTATATTGTAGGCTCTGTATTTTATTTTAATTGCCATGTAACCTACACCCTATGTTGATATTATAGTGTTTTAGCAGTTAAACTAAATAAATACAATATACATAAAAAAGCAAGAATTTTATAACTTCTATAAATTAATAGCTTACGTATTGATGGCATCAATATTAAAAGTTAAAATATTCAAGTTAACAATATAGAGTTGCTTTTCTTTAATGCTTGGTAAAGAGAAAGAACATGACGTTGGTTACAAATAATGAAAGAGTCTTGAGTTTGCAAAATCAAGAAAGATAATTTTGTCATAATTGAGGAACTACGCTGGTTTTAGAATTCGTACTAGAAAAAATTTAGAAAAAAAAACCCACACATAGTTATACCACTTATAGATCAAATAGAAAAGATAGTTATCTGCACTCCACAAATCAAGTTAACACAATGTAAATCACAGATGTTAACACAAATGCAATTCATGATTTATAATAATATTAAGCAATTATTTAATATTTAATCCACAGATATCATTACTCTATAAAGATATGGATACTCCGGGCTAAAAGCGTTGTATGTAGTTTTCTGCATCACTAGCGCTTATTTAATGGTAGACAGCGTTTTATACTTTTTTCGGCCACCCTTTGTGTCTCGTCAACGAGGTTTTATGTAAATTTTATACAGCTATTAGTCCTATTACTATTAGTAAGGCTGAACTAAAACATTGCTATTTTTTAATGTTTCAATCGGACTGACAATAAGCAACGGAATGCCGGATACTAAAGTTGTGTTTTTGAGTTCATCAATAGAAACGAACCATTCTGCAAAGAATATGGAAAAAACCCAACATGATTGCACCTTTTAATAATGATTTGTTTAGCTTTATTAGCCCCATATTAAAATCAGAAAAATCTAAAAACGTGAAATTTCAAAATGGGATTTCAGAATTGAGGAGGGCGATCTATAACTAGTAACGGTTACCTACTTCCCTTCCACTGCAAGGTAGGTCAATTTCCTCTTAACTCTTCTGCAGTTTCAGCTATCCCGGATGGGTTAGTAGTGGATTCAAAGCGGTAATGGGGCAATCATCCTCCCCTCCAAACACAGTTTAATATAAAAAAAATTTGAAACCAATGCCTTAATATTGTAAGGACTGACTGACTCCACCATTAAATCTTCCTTGCCCTATCTCCTACATGACCTACCATCTCCCTCGCCCTATCTCCTACATGACCTACTATCTCCCTCACTCTATCTCCAACATGACCTACCATCTCCCACACTCTATCTCAGACATAAACTACCAATCTTCCTCACTCTATCTTTACATGACCTACCGTCTCCCTCGCCCTATCTCCTACATGACCTACTATCTCCCTAACTCTATCTCCAACGTGACCTACCATCTCCCACACTATCTCAGACATGAACTACCATCTTCCTTGCCATATCTCCTACATGACCTACCATCTCCCACACTCTATCTCCTACATGAACTATCATCTCCCTTGCATATCTGCAACATGACCTACCATAATTCCTCGCTCTATGTCATACATGACCTACCATCTCCCTCACCCTATCTCCTACATGACTTACCATCTCCCACACTCTATCTCAGACATGAACTATCATCTCCCTTGCATATCTCCAACATGACCTACCATCTTCCTCACTCTATGTCATCCATGACCTACCATCTCCCCCAGCCTATCTCCTACATGACCTACCATCTCCCTCGTCCTATCTCCTGCATGACCTAACCAATAACACTTTCAACTTATCTCTAATGGGCAGCTAAGCAAGTAGCTTAAAACTAAAACTGTTCAGTATTCATATTACTTAGTTTAGTATGATAACCAAGTAATTTTATTAAAGAACTTGTTTTCTATTAATAATGCATTTTAGGCCTATGTATAAATTTATTTATTTTATTGGGGCAGTGATTTTTTTATTTAATTTTTGTTTTAAAATTACAAATTTGTTAATACATTTTGGTTTATTCTTACAAATCTTCTTTTTATTATTATAGTTAGCTAAAATATTTTTATAAACTAGTATTATCACTAAAATGATAACATGTTTTCTTGAAGGAGTCTTACAATACCAATACTCTATCCCTCTTGCCCCTCAACAATATGGCCTATATAATGTTTCGGGACTCGGGTGGACACTTCGCTAAATCGTTGAGTAGTATATCATTTAGGAGTAACTATATATCTTATGAATGTTGCTTTAACATTTCAACATGGGTATTGGAAAGGGCTGGAGGGCATAGCTATCTTCTACCCCCTCCCCCCTTTCTCAAAGCTAGGACATGAATGACTTTGGAAATCAGAAATGTTAAATGAATCCCTTTAGCAAAACGCTTTAACATTAACCACCTTAAGAATTATCGCCTTGGTTTACTTCAAGTATTATCCCGTGATATTATTATTTCATTCTCATCAGAATAATTTCCAAATTCCCAGGCACAAAACCATAATAATAATAATAATAATAATAATAATAATAATAATAAATAATAATAATATTACACTACACAGTGCTACAAATATTGACAATTTCATCTATACGCAAGTTCCATACTTGCTCAACAGATGGCTCGCATAATCTAGTTTCTGTGCAGTATATAAATTCATTAATAATGTTTAAAACCTAATCTAATATACAATTGTATGCATATGTATTGAATTATAATAATAAGGGTAATACTCTTAACTATTAAATTTGACTAAATACAGTTAATATATTTGGTATATGTTTAATTATTCAAGTAACAACCGTGCTTTCGGTGACAATTAAATCTTCCTTTTATATAAATGGAAAAATTAGGATTAATAATCCTATACACGGAAGCGTGTCTTAATAGACAAGTTAATTTTGTATAGGGATATCGTTGAGCCTCGTGCCGGCGTCGTCCTGTCTATATACATAGCTTTAGTATTGATGAGGTGTAGAGGTGACTCACTAAAGTATACTCAAAAGAGTCGTTCACATGTATCATATAATCATGTTGCTCCCAATCCCTTCGCCTACACAACTTGCAGAGCGAACGCTAACTATTTATCACAATTCCCGTTCAACTTATGAACGAATTAAGATTTATGTGTAATTTATCCGAAGCCTATTGCGTTTGACTCTTTAATTTTATTACTTACGCATATTACTTATAATAATTAACCTTAGCATATAGCCTTTAGTGTCTAATTACAGAATTATGTCGATTGATGTTAAGAAAAATAGTTTATCTTTCTTTCTTAAGTAATTTATTTATTCTCACACATAATACATTGATACATTTTAAATTAATAAGGAAACATAAATGAAATCATAACACACACCAACCCCTTTGGGTTCTCGAATGATACATACAATATGGTAATAAATTAAAGTTTATCTTATTTTGTCTATCCCCGAATTGGGGCACAGCGTCCATTTAAGTGTGGGGGGTCGATGTCCCCTCCACACTGCACATACAACCCGGTCGGCCATCACACCGTGGGCGCCCTCCGCGCATCACTGGGCAACACACGCAATTTCTTAGAACTCGGCCTACTGGCCGGCATCACCCGCTATCTGGCCTCCCCTCCCAGTCTCACACGACTAGGAGAGGGGTCATGAACCCCACGATTGGACTTCCAGGTCACCTGCCAACGTCGACGAAGGGATTCACGACGCCGTCCCTTATTCGGCGGTAGGGACTTGATTTTTTTCGTATAAACGAACGAAGAACGACAGAAGAGTCGTGAATGACAAACACGGGTTTTAAACCCGTATCACACGACACTAGCTCGTACTTGAAATCCAGTGTGCTAGCTAGCACGTCATCATCTAGCGTCGTGTGAATCAGAAAAAAGTATACTGGTTCTGCCTCTTGATACTGGCTACCATAGTACCATACTTGTTGTAAAGATAGAACAGGCGCTATTTTCGTACTAGTTCTGACACTAGTCTGTGTAATTCGACCAATCGACCAATCAATGCGCGCTGAGACTCTGTGTAAAGAAATGGCGCCAATTTGGTCATCGGATGTGATTTTGTTGTTGGCAGAAAATTATTTTAAACATCCTTGTTTATATAATACCAAATATGCCACAATATGACAATATATTTAATTAATAATAATACTTAGCACCACGTCTTACTACCCGTTCGGGTTATATGGGTTAGGAATTGATAAGGTTGAATTTAGAGGAAGTGAACCCGCATTTGCATGGAGGGAGAGTGTAAAACCATTAAGGAAAAACCACCCTCAGTTCACCCGACCGAGATTCGAACTTCGATCTCCCCGTCCTCGGCAGTCGAGCTCAGCACGACTGGCGCGTTAGCTAACTACGCCACCGAGGCGGGTCTATATATTTAATTAAAAATATGTCATCTAAAAACGACAAACTGTGTTCCAGACCCAATTTTAATCTAAATAAACTTGATAGCATGCCAACCTTGGGTGATTGCTTTTTTTTAGAATATAAAGTGTGCGTAGGCCTAAAAAAGAACGTGTGTGTCAAGGCTACTGTACTTGGACACCCATGGGCTTAGGGGCCTCTGACCACATCGTAAATAAATAAATACAAGTTTAGGGGGATAATAAACGTTAGAGTCACCCCGAATGTATCATTATTAGTATCCCGCGACCATTATTTTCTCTTTCCAGCCAGTCCATATTCTTTTCCTACGCTCCCTCTAATAATTTTCAATATCATTATTAATAATTAATTCAGCTGCTGCACCCAAAATTAATAGCTGACGTTCCATAAATATTTGCACTAGAACCTAGTAACAAACTAGCAGCGCGTGAATACTCTAGTCCCGTTTCTATTGTACTAGCTAGTATACAGATATCTAGGCGCTAGCTAGCACACTTGATTTCTAGTACAAGCAAAGACGTGTAGTGTGATAGTTTAATAAGTTTAACATTTCAAACTGACCAGTGACCAGTGACAGGCTGTGAATGTGACGTCAGAGGAGCAGTGACAAAGGAGTAGGGATGGGAAAAACTCCTTTAGTGGAGCAGGAGCAATCTGCTACTGCTCCACCACTGGACCTGTTCCTTTTTGTCAGTTCCTATATACAAAACATTGCCACAGTTCCTCGAGAATGTACCACTATCTGTTCGATAACGCACGTGGCTACAACACGACGATGTTACACCTCATTTCACAAGAGTTGTGCGTGACTACCCTAACACTGCATTTCCTGCACAATGGATAAGAAGAGATGGGCCTGTTGCTTGGCCACCGCGCTCTCCTGACCTTAATCCATTAGACTTCTTTTTGTGGGGCTTTGTCAAAGCTTTGGTGTACGAGACAGCCGTTGAATCTGAAGATGATCTGTTAGCCAGGATAGGTGCTGCATGTGATAAGGTTCAAGAAACTCCACGTGTTTTTGAAAGAGTATGCCAGTCATTGATACACTGCCTCAATTATTGCAATAACGTTAGGGGCTGCCATTTTGAACACTTTCTATGAATCTGCTTTTGAAACTAGGAACTAAAACATGCAATAACTACAATTTGTATTTAATTTAGCTTTCAGTACTCCAGTGAGTGTAATGAATAAAATCCCACCCAAGTGTGAACTGTGTAAGCATAACTCACTAATGTAATAAATAGCAACACATCGGAGCTTATGAAGAAAGAAAAGTATCAGAGTTTCTTCATCATAGCACACAAACCAGCCCTGTTTACCAAATGTACGTGATACATAGTAACACCTGCTGGTAAAAATGGCTAAAGGGCTGCAGTGGGAAGTAACACTGTGATTCTGGCTGCCTACCTGGCAGGCATTAACACTTGTCTCTTAGCTAAAACTTGTGTTATTATCTCGGAAACGGGGAAAGCTAGACAGTTTCTCCAAGACACTTTTTTTTGTTAATTTTTACTTAATGTTTTGTAATCTTAAGTCAAAATTGGTAATACTTACTCTGAAATATTTGATTGTAGAAAAAAGTGTTCCAAGCCCCCTTTTTTTACATGATGGGTGTGGGTAACGGTAACAGTACATTTAGTTTATTAATGATCAAGGTTTCAATAAGTAGTATATAAATATTCATTTTAATACCCTAGGCAGTTTTCATAATATTTCACACAAGAGGCGTTTTTAGCTCTAGCCTGCCAAAGTTTTATGTAAAATTTTAGATACACCTTGTATATGCTTTTATCATTACTTTCAGTTTTTAGTAAAAAATACATCTAAAATTGATGTGAAAGACTCTCTTATTTGTGATAAATTGAATACATAGTTAAAAAAATTCCTATGAAATGTTTAACAACTTTACAACCAAAACAATCTCTCTACTTGATTGACTTATTGGTAGGTAGTACAGGGTTCCCACAGTATTTGTAAAAAAATTATCCCTGACTTTTTCCCCAAAGTTCCCTGACCAACTTCTCACAAAATTTCCACTATAATTTTATGGCACTATTCAAGTGGAAATATTAATTTAATTATATTTATTTATGCCTCCTCCTCCCCTACAGCCGACCTTGGAAGAATAAGAAAGCAAACGTCTTGCCAATAAGTTCAGGGAAAATGATGAAAAAATAACAAAATATATCAAACCCTATTAAAAAGGAAAGGATGAAATCCACTTGCAATTGTTTTGCAGAAAGCTAGTTTACACTTCAGGAATGGATCACAGGCTGCTCTTTTCAGTCAGTACCCCTACAGGTTTTGTTTTAGGAAGCGTTCCAACATGGTCCCAAATTTGTAATGACCTTTGAAAGCACATTGCATTCTCTAACCACCACAAACCACATAATTTCAAAGAAAAAGTTGTACACCCTGTCAACTGGGTAAACAATGCTTGATGAGCTGTAGTCAGTGAACAGGTAGTATGTGTGACACAATAAGCAATTTATATCCCAATTGACAGATTCCTCTCCTGTTCTCAAGGAATCATCAACAACATGAAGTCCACACATCCCCAGATTTAGCAAACTACATACTTCAGTGTCTGTGACAGATTAGATGTGTTCCTGAAGAAGTGTTATAAACTTTAAATTGACATTTGGGCCATCCATTGACACTTGTATGAACTTAGAGAGTGGAAGAGGAGAAATACCATCCAAGAAATGCTTCAGCAATTCTTCAGCGGTGTTTCTATCGAAAAAAAAACACCGCTCAAGCAATGACCGATAACGTTATGATTTTCCTTATCCAAGAATCTGAATACAATGTCCATTTGCCCTCTTTGAATAACTTTGTAATTTGTTTTGATGAGGCATTGACTAAAGTTGTTTCATGATTTTAGGCGGTCCAGTAAATTGTTATGAAAGAATGGAGCCAAGCCATGCACAATAAAATATGCAGCCTTGTCTCCACAAGAGTAAAGGCACTGGCAATGGAACTCGGAAAATATAAAGTGAAAAATTGTACTTAAATTATTGTATGAAATGAAATACATTTTATTGTCAAGAACTTGCAAAGCCCAAATGACTTCCGCCTTATTTATATTATCTTTCATAACAAAAGTGTTAGGGTTTCTTCGATCCAATACACTACTTTCACTTTTGACAACACCTTCCTTCTGCGGCTTTACAATTTTCGATGAAACTGAAGTGTGACATGAATTGTCATTTCCCTGACTTTCCAGACCATAGGAACCCTGTAGTATTTCCACTCCCCCTTTTATTTTAATGCAAGTTAACCATTTGATTTACAGACAGTAAACAACTTTTTCCCACCAAATCTTTCTATTTTGAAATGATCTATAAACATAACCCAAATAACTTTTTATTTTTTTCTCTCGCTCCATTTATTGGAGTATTTAATGTGCACTTTTTGAACTGACTAATTATACCAGCACATAACCTAAAAATTAACTTAAATCTAAAATAGGCACAACATCCTGCCCCAGGCCATTAATTAATTACTGTGAAATGGGAAACCCACATTTCATTGATAAATTTTTCGGCCATGCCAGGAATCGTACCAGGACCCTTAGCACAGTAAACAGACATGCTACCGACTAAGCTAAGGTTCAGACATGTGAGTAATTAACTTATTATCAAGATATATACCAGTTTCAATAAGTATTTATTTTATTGTAGCACCAACACCATTGGGTTGTTCAACTTGGAACATCCTTGCCTTCAGTGTGGTCACGTAAATATATGAAATATAAACTGAAGGTGTCTTCCTGGCTCCTGGTGTATGATGTGTCCAGAATTTGCCAATGATTTCAAAAGTTATGGAGAGGACACATACAGAATAATTTAATAAAAAAATACTAGAAATTGTATTGGTTTTTATAAATGCCTAGAAGTTATATATTTGAACTTATTTCTATTAAAACTAACCCAAAAAGTGTAATTATTTTATATGGGTTTTGAAACAATTCGAAAGCTAGTCCCAATCTTTTATTATGTTTAACATCATATAATACTTAAGAGTAATTCCATGTTGGATGAATTTTCACTACTTTTCTAATTTCCCAATTTTTAAACTCTTATAAAACAAATAGGTATTAGTGATCATGAAATGAACTAGTTGGGAAACCAAATACAATATGAATCTGAAGCAAGATAAAAACATTTAACTACAAGATGATACACATTTCAAAATACAACAAATATATTTTGGTTGACAAAAATATTGTAAACCTACGCAAAAAATAATATTTTTTTTCATATAAAGCCGACCAAAAAGCTATTACATTTGAAAGGTTATTTCAACTACTCCCATTATATACAAACTGCTCTGTGTAGACTATATAGAGAGAAAAAAATCACAACCAAATCATACATTTTCTACTTGCTTGATACTTTAGGGAAAAGACGGATCAAACAAACAAAAATTAACTTTATACTCACAGAATGGATTTCATTAGGTATTTAACAAAACACTTGTTTCAATCATACTAAAATTAATATATCCTATCTAAAAATAATTAATTCAGTATCAATATCAATAATTATCATCCTAATAATTTGCAGACATACATTCACATTATTTACTGTTTAATTATCACAACATATGCTTGTAGTCTCAGGAGCGTCACTTTTGTTTCGACACAACAGCATTTTAAAGCCAGTTAAATAACACCTCTCATAAAGCCCTAATTTTTTGTTTTTTAAGTTTCAAATTTATGATTTAGTACATAGCTAGGTCGTATAAATTAAATTTAGCATTATCTTACACACATTCATAATCTCTAATTTTTAAACACTGTAACACAAAATAATATTAAATAAAAATGCTCAAAGATTTTAAAGTTGATTAGAAACAATTTTAATAAAATAATTATATTTAGAGATCTCACAATTTAACTATCTAGATCAGCGATTCCCAAACTGTGGTACCTACAATTAATATTATCGGTGGAATGTCGTGATAAGCCAAACAAAACAAATATAAAATTAAAGTTGGAAAAAAGATAGAGCCTCATCAAATATTACATATATATTCGGCCCAAGTCTAGCCAAAGTTTAAACATATTTAAACAGTGAATGGAGGTGTGGCAAATTGATCCAAGCTCAGACAACTGGTGCAGCCGCACAGTCTGTGTTATTATACCCCTGGGCACAGTTAAAAAGTCCAGAAATAGTAAATATCCAGCTTAATCTTAGTGATATTCCAAATTTCTGAAACTGTGGGTGTAGTATGCCATTCAAAAAGTTTGGGAATCGCTGATATAGATCATAAGTCTCAAATATAATTTTGATAAGCGGTAAACTTGTGATGATTAGGTAGACATTTTTTCTGGGTACACATATATGACACCTATCTTATTGCTTTCTATTTTCAAAATTTGAGGTTTGAGTTAATAATAACTACACCTTGGGTGGTTTGCCAAGAAAACAAGGTTGTCTTGTAATGCTAGGAGGTTGGGATTTTGTGTTGTCTGCATCACAAGAAGAAGGGTGTTTTGAAACATTTAAATAGGTCATTAATAGAAACGCAGAAAGGAGAATGTTTTGAGAACTGTTCCTGTGGGATGTCACTTAATACTGACTATTTTAGAATGATTTTCTAAACACACCTTATATACTTTATTTGGTTTTGGTATTTTACTGGCTAATCCTTTGTAGAATATTGATTAAAATACATACAGTATTTCCTTATAACACTTTTTATTAGACATTATTAGGGATAGGATCCTCCAATTCTTAAGACTCAACGAATCAAGATGTGAAAAAAGAAAAAAAGGTGTTAAAATTTTTGGGCTCTAATATAGTTCAATGGTGATTCAGAACCAACATAATTATAGGACAAACTGAATAACCAGACCGCAGACAAGTAATTTAACACTTAACTGAATGCATGAATGTTATAATTAATTTATTTTAGCAATTCATGTTAAACATAGTTACTATTGCCTTTTCCCCTTATATTTATATATATATTTTTTTACAAAATGTGGATTCAAGATTTGAAGTTAAAATGAAGATTCGGATTTGTAAAATAGTGTTCAATCTATATCTATAAAATACTTTAATACATCAATCTTCATTTATGATTTTTCAATAAGGGTGCGAATACTCTGATTTCGAGCCGAGCTTGTCATTAAAGCTAGGTATTGAGATTAAAAGTTTTGTAGGCTTGTCATTTTCGAACTTTCTCTTGATGTAGATACAAATCAATTTTTAAATCGCAATAGTAAGAATAAGATACTTAATTTAGATGATATCGGCAGTTTCACCTATAAATCATTTGAGAGCTTAACAAATTTTTAAAATTAAAATAAAATTTCACATTAATAACATAATGAAGCCTTAAAACTACTTTCGACATGTAGACTAATTCAATATTTTTGTCCAATTTATCTATCCTTCATTGAAGTCACAATGCTCTGACGCGGCAATAAAATTAAAATACCTAAGTAGATCACTAAATACTTGAATAGTCATTATTTTTACATGGTTTCTTTTTAAATTATAATTTCAGTTGAATCAAAAATTAAACATTGAGAGTACATATTGTTTGCAAACCTAAGATAATTAAAACTTGTATTAATACGCTCAACTATAAATCTAGCATTAGTCACTATTTTGAATTATTATTATTACTAATATTATTATTAACACTGTGTCTTACTACCCATTCGGGTTATACGCACTTACGCTAATGTGCAATGGTAGGGTGATTGTGAGATGAAATGGAGGACCTACAGTTTAACATGGGATCCAAACCACGTTGGAGGCCTGGAATTCCACACACTCACAAGTTGTTATTAATACACATCTTGTCAGAGGTGAAGGAAGGGTTTGGAAATCAGATAAATCCATGCCGGGACTGAGGATTGAACCCCGGACCCCAACACAGAAGTTTTTCACCTTACCCCTAGACCGCCAGGTCACCTTACTATTTTGAAATTATGTTGGTTAACCAATCTAAAATTAGTGTTGATCAACATTGCAATAAATATTTTAACAAACCTACTGGATTTAAATAAAAGAAGCATTTACTATTTCATGTCTACTAGAAATATTTTAACCATACTGTTTTTCATTTTAATTTATAAGCATTACAAATTGAATTGAAATACATTTTTCTGGTGAAAGTTTTTTCAAGGTGCATGGAGAAATGGAATTGGAACCGAAGAAGTGATCATGCAAAATTATTGCATTAAGGACTAATACAAATGAAATATGAAATTTCTAACTGCTTGAGATTCTTACTTTTTTTTAATAGGATAGTTAGAGCTATAGAGGCTTATTTTGGGGAAATATTAGCTCATTAACGTCAATTTTATGAACTTTTTGTTTTGTAATTGTTAGGGTAATTCTAATGTATTTAAAGACATGTGCATGGAAAAAATTTTGATTATTTTTTCTATTATATTTTAAAACCTAATATTGCCATTTTTAAATTTATATTTCATAAGTATTTACTATTTATAAACATGAGTGTAATTCTTATTTTAAGAACAAGTTTTGTTTTAATATAGTCTTAAAACCTCACATTTTAAAGATAAGGTGTTTACATTTAGCATTTGTTTTGACTGGCGACATTTTAAAATCATGAATATACTCCAACTTTGGAACTTTAGGAATTACTCAACTCCCAGACCCCTATTTTCCACCCATCCATTGTATAAAAATTAATATTTTCAAGTGCATGTATAAATATGTTTTGCCACCAACATAATAATATTAATAATAATAATAATAACCTATATATATCTGGTGAAGTTAAGGCTTTAGCCTTTTCTTCCACTTAACCAGTGTTGAATACAACATACACTATTACATTTATTGAGAAAAAAACTAATTTAAAAAAAGGAGAAAAACATTCGCAGGCTCATTCATATACTTATTTAAAGTTCAAGTAGTTTCAAGAACTCAGTTTAGCTTATTAGACAAGATAAATTACTTTACCGCACGCTTGAAGGGAATTTGATGGTGTATGGTTTCGATTTTGATGGTATTACCAAGAACAGTATTGAGGGCTAAAGTGAGTGAGTGTGTGTATATATATATATATACACACACACATATATATACATAAAATGACAAAAATTGAAAATATATATTTTCAATTTTTGTCATTCTTTTCTGTTATAAAAGGTAGAAGAAGTCTTACCTTGACGGATTACACTTTAACCCTATCTTATATAAGTTAAGCTATACCATAGTGAAATAATCCAAGGTAGGCTTTATCCCTTACAGGGTAAATAAAGAGTGCATCACAAATTAATGTTCAGATGACAAAATTCTAAAACCATTAAATTACATGTTGTGATTGTGACTATATTTACTAGCTTTGGATAGAATATGTTAATCATGTTTGCAATATAAAATTTGATGAATACATTTATATAATTATTACCGAAAATATTTTTCAGACTTTTTTCCTCAAAATATTCAAACTTTGATTCAGCTTTGGGAATATTTCATATAAT
Source organism: Timema genevievae (assembly GCA_902155825.1). Taxonomy (NCBI): domain Eukaryota; kingdom Metazoa; phylum Arthropoda; class Insecta; order Phasmatodea; family Timematidae; genus Timema; species Timema genevievae. The sequence goes on from CABFWO010000750.1 coordinate 61,410, forward strand.
TTGATTTGGCTTTGAGTTGAAACTTTGTACAACGCTAAAACATCAAGTTAGAATCAATCAGAAAAGCAAAACATAGCTTTTATGCTTCCTTATATCAAGTTACAGTATTGTGATTGTGGAAAAAATCAATCTCGAGATTATAACAAACCTTTATATTTTATGAAAATACAAACACAAAAAAAGTTGATTTTACAATTCTGTTTTGACACTGGCTACGGATCGATACCATCTGGATGGATTTTGTTCAAACTTGAAATTTAGATTTTATAAGGTTATTATACACGGAAACTTTTTCTGATTTTGACTCTATACCTCAAATTAAGGGTAGTGATTTTGATTAAAATGCATATCTAAGATTTGTTTGACATGACCAATAGTACTGTATCATTAGTTTTTGAGCAAATATTTATTCATTGAATGGTTGTTTACTAATGGGAAAAATTTGAAAATTCAAAATATCTCAAATATGCCTAAAATTTATGACAAGCAACACCATAATGTTGTATTAGGGGTAAAAACTCATTTATGAGTTCCTAGTTTACTGATTAATTTTTCAAATAGTGTAAATATTTTTAAAATGACCCTAACGATTTGGTTTCAAATGGTATCTGTTAAGTTGTTAACAATATAAATAGTTATATGGATTTATTTTTTAAAAAAATATTCATGTAATAGTAGCTAGCAATTGACTGATTTTTGTAAAATTTGATTTTTTTGAAAATAGCTCTAACGATTTGGTTCAAAATTAGTAATATATCTTTATTTATATCAAATAAATTAATTTAAGGATAGTTTAATTATGACAAATTATAGAAAATTTGATTTTTTTAAAAATTGAACCTGAAGATTGAATTCAATATGGTTAGTTTTTCATCCTAAATAAAAATACTCTTTATGTTTACAAATAATAAAATTTTAATTTTATTTGAACAATTTGGTTTAAAATGTATATATAAAGAGTGTATAAGATTATCAACAAGATGAGTTGTTTGTTTTTTCCAAGGAAAATATAACTAAGGGTAATTTACTTTAAACCTATGTTTGAAAATTATCTTCAAAGCTATAATACACAATTTGAGAGTGTGATTTTGTTGTACCATTTATTTAGTTTCAAAGCTTACATGAAGCTAATCATAGTAAGTTGTGAGTTGTATAGCTATTCTCCAAGTCAAATTTCACTCATAGGGGTTGGGCAGCTGTACTGCAAATGCATAGTAAACTGCCCAAATATAGATGCTGTTCATGAAATATTTGCCAGATGCAATGGTAATAATGTCACAAAAAATATACTTCTTTTAGGGCCAGATATTAAAGTAAAGTTTCTAATAGAAAATCAAAATTTAACATTTGAAAAAAAAAAAAAGCTACT
>CABFWO010000750.1:63041-79965 GCA_902155825.1 Timema genevievae
CAAAATTATGCAAACCCCGATTTTAAAAGTTAAACTAATATAAAAATAAAACACGTGCCTCACCAAGGTTAGAGACTCATTCAACTCGATAGCGCATGCGCATAACCTCCCAACTCAGCCGACATGTTGGGTTGGTCGTTTATTATATCCAACAAATGATCCAAAACAACTTTTTTCTTTGACCGGCTCTCCAAACACCAATAAGTTGGGAGTACGTTTATATTGTAACACAACTTGTTGGGATCGTGTTGGCCAACATGTTGTGTTACAATATAAACTAGGCTTTAGAGGGGAGAGTCAGGCACACTATCCTTGTAACTAGCCTTATCTACAAAGTGGGAATTAGAATTGAGAGTCAGGCACACTATCCTTGCAACAAGTCATCTCTAGTTGTACGTCAGAGTAGGGTTAGCTGTGTGTAGAGAGGTGGGGGAAATGCGATGTGATGGACCTGCAATATATTTGTACCGAAACGCGATGTAATGGTCATGCGATGTAATGGACTTGCGATGTAATGGTATACACCCTGAAACTGGGTCTGAGCTGTTTATCCTAGCCTAATTATTTGCTGGGTCAGTCTTTTAAAATTTCATTTGAACTTGCAATCTAAATTTAACTCGTACAGTAAGACTCAAAACATTCAACACTTTCTGCGACTAATTAGAGGTAAAAAAATAAATACAAAATTGACAAGGACAAGATTTACTTTGTAACTTCTTCCATGGATACTTTTGTTCAGTTTGTTTGCAACTGTTAAATATAATTAATATTAAAGTAAACCTCCATTGAGCTTGAATATGACACGATGTTCCTTTATTCTATTTGATCAATTTTTTTACAATAATTTTAGGCTTTTGAAATTATACCATAGACTATAGAAGCAAAACTGGAAATTCATTGTTGCACCAATAGCCTACTCAAACTCTCACGTGTTACCACATTGGCAATACAATGGTTTCTCCTTTTATTATATATTTCTATTTCTAAAAAATGGCAACTTATCACTTAATGACTATAGCTTCAAAGAAGAGAATAATCAGAAGATGGCAGCCAGACAATTAAACAAATAAAAATTACCAATGCATAAGATAATTCAACTCAAGTAATGTATTGCGTGCATGTTATTTCCTAACTTCTGATCAGTTTAACTTAAATATATTACCAGAAAGTATACATTAATGTAAAGTAAGTGATAGTGAAGGAAGCCAATCTGAAAGGATAGTTATGTTAGCTCTGGATAGGGACAAACGCATTTCTCTCTTCTTCATTCACTTTTCACACTTCTTTATACTTACACATAGTACACATAAAAGAAGTATGAAAACTGAATGAAGAAGAGAAAAAATGAAGAGAGATGTGTGTTTGTCCCTATCCATGACTAACCTAACTATACTTTTAGGTTGGCTTACTTCACTATCACTTACTTTGCATCAGTGTACAGTGTTTCTACATTGTTTTCATTTGTCTCAAAACCATTAGGCAATTATTAATTTCATTATCAGAAATTGCATTATATTTGGAAGAAGGTACAGGAAAGGTGGATAGAAACATATAAAAAGGGATGAACACAATATGGCTTTTACAATGAAAAGAAGAACACAGTTCACACTTTACATCGCTGCCAATGGACAAAGAGGTAATGGTTGACTCTTAAAGAAAATCGATCGTCACCGCCCAATCCCCCGACCCAGAATTCATTCTATCGGAACTCCTCCCTGATGAGTTCCGATAGAATAAAACCTAGGTCGGGGGATTGGGCGGTGACGATCGATTTTCTTTAAGAGGCAACCATTACCCTCTTTGTCCATTGGCAGTAATGTAAAGTGTGAACTGTGTTCTTCTTTTCATTGTAAAAGCCATATTGTGTTCGTTCCTTTTATATGTTTCTATCCACCTTTCCTGTACCTTCTTCCAAATATAATTTCATTATCAGAAATTGGTGATAAACACACCCGCTTAATTTATTAAATATTGCAGTGTTAACATTCCAATGTCATGACAAATTGGTCACATGAATAAGTTTAATGGCCTTGTAGTAAAATAGTAAACAAATAATGTGGGAGCAAAAATTATGTAACTAAACATGGTATAACACATGATTGAAGTCAGTTGACTTATTTTTTAATCCATCTGAAACATTTTCATATATTTCTATTCAAATGCATAGTTTTAAGACTGGTTTTATCCTAAAAATAATAATATAAGAGTTGTCATTCTATACACATTTGAAGAGAGTAATTTATACTTTTGGCAATGTAACAAATAAAATATACTGGCATAGTGAAGAGTATATTTTAGTATATCGTACGTGTTGAGGGAGAAAATATAAATAGGCCAAATCCCAGCTATCTAGAATAGACATTTCAATAGCAAAATTTTGGTCTAACACACACATCAAAGAAATATAGAAAAAATATTTTTTAACAAAAGAGTTAAATAATAATATCCCCAAAAGTATTATAAATGTGTTCTTTTGACAATGTAGAACTTTGAGTGGAGTTATTCTAAATTATTATAAAAAGTGAAAACTGAGAGATATATGTCTAACTTCACTATAGTCAACTTTAATGTAGCATCTATATGGAATCTTAATGTAAACTAAAATATACACAACTATTTGGAACTTTCAGCAGAATTATACGAGGTCCAAACATAACATTGTCTTAACACTATCCTGTTATGCACCAAGCAGGCAATACGAACATCAGGCATTTCAATAGATTGAGAATGAAAATTTGAAAGCCATAGGTAAGATTATACCGTGTGTTTAACTTAATGTAGCAGCTAAAGAAAATCTGAATCCAATCTACAGTCTACACAGCTATTCTGAACTTTCAACAGCATTATACCAAGTCCGTGCATCACCTTGTCCAGATGGTATTCTGATATGCACTAGCCGTACATGACCATCTGGTGTTTCAATAGATTGAGAAGGGGTTAGAGTCATGATGGACTCCCCTTCCTGATTCTCTTGATCTTCATATGAGCCCTCTTCCATGTTATGCTGAACAGCCGGCACTGCTGGGACAACAATTCTCTTGGTGTACTGCCCACCAGCGGTGGTAGTTATCTCGGCCACCTCACCGTGCAGATTAGCTAGTTCGCTGGCATCAGCAAAGTGTACTGATCCATCAATAATGAGGTGCTGCACATTGTCTTGATCCAATTGATGAACTTCGTCTTCCCCATCATCTCCTCCGACCACTACAGTCTTCTCTGCATACATATGTTCATCTCCTTCCTGTATGATGACATGATCTTTCAGCTCGTGGATATATAGCTTGGCATCCTGATCCGTTTGATCTGTCGCATCTACAATTGTCATTTCCATGTCTCCAGCTTCCACTGCTATATTCACAAGATCTTCTTCATTGGTGAGACGCGGTTGGTTTACGACGATCGTGTCGTTAAGGTGCCCTTGACTTTGCATGTGGTTGTAAAGCAGCGGTTTCCGCATGAACCCGGCCCCGCACACCAAACACTCATACGGTTTCTTGTCCGAGTGCACAAACCGATGTGCGTTTCGATTGTCTCGGGAGTTAAATGCCTTGCCACAAACTTCACAGAGAAAAGGTTTTTCTCCGGTATGGATACGTCGGTGCTTCTTAAAGTGCTCAGGATATACAAAGGTTGCCTCACAGATAGAGCATTTGTATGGTCGCTCCCCTGTGTGTGCAGCTTTCACATGGTAGTCCAACAGCCGTCTTCTCTTGAAACCTTTACCGCAGTCTAAGCACTTATAGCGCTTGTCCTGTATAACACAATACCAACATCATTGAGGTTTAGAAGAATACTAAGAAACACAAGTTAATCTTATATAATTATAATATGTTTAATTTTTTATTGATTGAATTCAAAAGACTATTAGAAAAAATATATACTAAGGTGTAAATTTTCTGTGGTATTTACTCAGGTTTAGTGTTTTATATTTAAATAATGCCCTAAAATCTGGACATACCCTATACACACAAATATACCGTATTAATCCAAAAATATCCTAAATTTAAAAAAAAGTTTTTATAAAACTAATGTGTGGCCTATAATCTCACTCGTACATAAAATATATTCTACCTACATTTAGTTATATCAATAGGCATCGAAAGTTTTTATCACAACAGGCAGTACCCTATAGCACTCAATACCAACAAAATTATTTAGAAATAGATACACATTTAAAGTCTAATGCCTATTGTATCATTTACAGTCTAATGTCTATTGTTTTAATGAAGGTACATGTTAGAGACACAAATAACACAAAAATGTAATGGTCACTCATGGTCTCTCTCTCTCTCTCTCTCTCTCTATATATATATATATATATAAAAAAAGGCATCAAACAAAAGCTACAAGCAACAGGGAAGTGAGAGGGTAAATAATGGCTATTCATACTTTTCTAAAGTTCACTTTTTCGTATTAATCTTTCAGTTAAATGTCCCAAATTAACAAATATTCCAGTATTTGTTCTAGATTCTGCAAAATTCCTTCTTCTAAATTTTACTAGTCACAAAAAATACCCTGTTTTTCCCCTACTTTCCAGGTGTGTGGCAAACATGGCACGCTTGTGGGACTGGAGGTTGCTGCGCTGACTGAACGTGGCACCACAAAACTCACACTGATAAGGCTTTTCTCCAGTGTGTGTGCGCTCATGATCACGAATCTCTGCCTTGCGCGCAAATGCTTTGCCACATGTCCTGCAAGTAAAAACAATGCAACATTTGTTTGATGATTAGGGTTTAAGTCAGAAACCTTCGATTAAATTGGTAAAAACTACCAAAATAGCAAAGTGCAAAATGAATATATTCGATATTTACATGTTGAATAAGAATGGGGCCCTTGAATCTTTAAGTATATTCGAGATTCGAGGATTCAAGAAAATTTCAGATTCAAGCATGAAATCCTAAAAAAAAAAATTTCCTTCAATTTTTCAAGTGAAATTTGTTTTAGAGCTTCAATATTGCTTATTGGTGGTTCAGAACTAATCATAATTATAGGATTAACTTAACAACCCAACCCCAGACCAGTAATTTAACACTTAATTGATTGTATTAATGGATTAGAAGAAAGAATGTCAACATTTAGTTGCTATTTGTCTTTTCTATTATATTTATATTTCTTTTTATGTCCATAATTTTTTTCCAAGATTTGGAGATTCGGATTTGTAAAATAATGGACTTGACCCAAATCTATTATTGAATAATATTTGTTTTTATGTAGTAAATATTTAATAAAAGTATAGTTTTTGATTCTTTAAGTTTAATTGATTGGACTTGTTTTGATAGTCCCCTATTTTTTTAGACCCAAATTAAATTATTTATAATATAGATTAAATTTTAAGACCGTATTACAAAACATACATTAAATATGAATTAAATCTTAGGTTTTTTTTCTTAGCACTGTGTCTTATTACCCATTTGGATTATATGCTTATATTCTACACTAATGTGTTAGCGGTGATGAAGGTTGAACTTTATAGAAATGTAACCACATTTGCTTGGAGGGAAGAGTGAAAAAAACACCTTTAGTACACTTAGCCAGGATTTTAACTCTGACCTCCCTGTTATCAGCAGCCTATTTTATTGCGAGTGTGACACCTCAGACCACCAAAGTGGGTCACAAATAATAGGAATATATAACTCCTATGATTTAATCTGAGGGATGGTAAGTGATGAGAAGGGTAATACAAAAACATGGATTAAAGATGAAAAAAATGAATAGAGATTGAAACTCTCTGACCAGGCACGTTTTGAATGTGTCGTCATTAGTATGGTGCTATTGGCAGTTCAAAGGTGCCAAAGTCGTTTACATCTGCAGGCAAGTTTTTTGGCCTCTCAAGAGAACAAGAGTTGTGAAAGGGGGTGTATTATTTCCTGTTTTAAGCTTTATTCTACCTTGTATGAAATATCAATTAGTAGATAGACTGATAAGGCAAGCCAGGGGTATAAGGGTGAAGGTTCTTAGGAGTCAAATTCTGTAGTCCTTACTTGTCCGATCTTAAGGGTACCGGATTAAAGAGATTCAACCTGTATCATATTTTGGAAAACCACCGTCAGTGTACCTGGCCCTGATTCGACCCTTCACTTTCTCCCTTCCCCACATACTAATAAACTATGACAAAGTGTATTATGGTGGCTTGGTCCTCATTGCTGGTCACTATTTTGTTAAGAAAATTATATCATTTATTTATTATGTTGATGATAATCCACGAGTTTCCATGAGCTGACATGAACCTCCTTAGAACATAATTTATTGTTGTGCAATTGTGTTGACTTGTACATACTATAGATGGTTTAAAAAATGGGAAAAGTGAAGGTAAAATGAACTTTCAGGCGTGTGTGTAATTTTAGCTCTCTCATGTTAGCTAGGTGTTAGAGAAATTTGCCCAACTTCACCTGTAAAAAATAAAATACGATTACGTCTTAAAGTGATTCAAAGCTTATTTTTAATATAGGTTAGTCAGGTTGACACTATTTTCTTACAACAAAATTCCTTACATTTCCAGAATGAATTCCCATTTTTCTGGACCATTTATATTTATGTATAGATAAATGGAATTCAATTTATTATTAAATTCAGTGACATTTAACTGGTGTTTAAGAAAGAATGATTTGAGCTTGATGGAACAACATAATATGCCGTCACTATGTAACCTAATGTTTCAGGAAGAGGAGGGATAAAACATGTCTGAATCAACGTGCTTATTTCTTCAGTTTACTTTTTTTAAAACAAAATAATGTATCATTATTTAAAGTCTACAGTTAAATGAGTCAAATTCACAAATATTTGAGTATTTTTACTGGTCATTTAGGTGTGGAATTCCCTGTATTTTTCCTGTTCTTCAGGTATGTAGCAACACTGGTTTAATTTTATTATTCTTTTTCAAAAATAATTAGTGTATTATCAATATTTAAAGATGATGAACCAACATACCTGCAAATGAAAGGTTTATATCCAGAATGGACCACACTGTGCACTTCAAGATTGCGAGCCGTACCAAATGCCTTTCCACATTGATCACACACATAGTTCCTCAGGCCATTATGTGTGCGCTCGTGCTGCTGCAAGTTTTGGGCACTTAGGAATGTCTTCCCACAGTCACCACAAGAGAAAGGGCGTGGGCGCTCTTCATGAGTTTTGGTGTGTGCTTTATAGGTGTACTTAGAGGCAAAGTCCTTGCCACAGGACCGACATTTGTAAGGGCGCACGCCAAGATGTACATTGATGTGCTCATCTAGCAGGTTACGTGAGCTATAGCGCTTACCACATGTCTCACATGTCCATAGCTTCGCCTACACATATATATCATCAAATAATCACTTATAAAACTTACTGATTGTTACTTGTGCTAGGAATTAGGTTTAAAAATAAAATGAGAATCCAGCTCTGGACTTGAGGTTTTGTGAACCTATGCACTATCATTAAGTTACTCTCCAGTAACTGTTGGCATACAAAATCCAAGGTCTAGCCACACACTAAAATTATGATCATTTTGACAACAAAAAAAAAGTATTTGTGTCTTAAAATGAATCTAATTTGAAAGTAAATAAATCCATATTTCTTTCCAGCTTACCTAAAGATAATGATTTTACATATTTTACTATCAAGATTTTAAAATTTGGGTTGTAATTGTCTGTCCTTATTATACAAACAAAGATGTTTTTGTCCTACATGATTGGCCATCTGTTAGATCCCAAACTTACACTGAATCCTTGCCATAATAGAATAAGAGTAGTGAACAGCAGACTGCAGCAAAAAGTCTCTAATACACGTTTGTAATTTAAAAGTTTAGACCATTTAATTTCATCAGCCATTTTGGCTCGAAGTTATGTTATTATTAAAGTGTAAAGGTCTATTTATTTGATTATGTGCTTAAAATCTACTTCAATACAGTATTCATGCAGTCCTCAAAGGTACAAACTATTTTTAGGTAAATATAGTAAGGTAATTAAAACCAAATACACTAAAAATGTATCTTTTATAAATTTATAGTGTATTTTAATGACTTTGGCATGCTATTCAATATTAACAATTTCATAAGTAGAAAATTTTAAATTTTACTATAGAGGTCAACCTTTATATTGCCTACTTGGACTGAAAGTAAAAAAATTATAGCCAGTATTTACCTGTGGGTAATGCATACGCTTGTGCACACGGAAGAGACGCAAGTTCGTAAAGATCCTGTTACAGACTTCACACTGGAAGTCTCCCTCTTCTGCAGCCACATGCTCATCCAAGTGCATCGACAGTTCATTTCGTTTCCTGAAGTCTTGCCCACACATGTCGCAAATGTAGATGCGAGTATTATGTGTGGTTTTCATATGGGTGCTGATGCCCTTCATGTCACCAATTACCTTTTCACTGCCAGTACAAAGCAGGCAAGCAAACTCATTACCTTCACGCATGATCACTTGATCAGGGATGTCATCCTGATGCATAGAGAGTCTGGATTTTCTTTTCATCATATTACGCCTGCGACCCATGTAGTCTTTCATATGGCCAATCTCGCCAGGTTCCAACTTTATCTTTACATGGAGTTCACCCTCTGCTTCTAGATCTTCACCGGCCGCTTCGGCTGCCAGCATCTCTATATTTATTTCATCATCGCTGCCAACCTGCTCTACCATTTCTGCTGCAACCATGATAGCATTTTCCTGAGGAAAAAAAAAGAGGAGACTTATTCTCGATTTTATTACTACACTTTTTTAAAATATATATGGCTTTTATATCCAAAATGTTATAAATTTTTTCTTCATATGTTTAAAAGAATAATATGAAATCAACAAATTTAATAAAACTTACAAAATACAGAATTTAGTTTAGCTTAATAATTTATACCCATCAAATTTGGTCAACATTATGCTGAAAATTATATCAGGATATGCAGCCAAACTATATTTTATTACTTGACTTTTCCATGTTTTCCAGAGACAATATGTTTTTCCAGCCCCTATAAATATTAAGAATATAACAAAGATTGCAACTTAATGCAATTTTAGTTTTAGACACATACATATTCTGAAATTATGTTACTCTATGAAGGGGTTAAAGGATTTCAGCCTAAAGCGAAGAGCTATTGGTTGCGATCATTGTGATTTCAATGAGATCATATTTAACTGTTAAAAAATCGAATCACAGCAGTAGGTACAGTTTAAAATTGTTGCAAGACACATTTTTTTTTTAGTTTATCTTAATAGCGTAATATAATTTTCACATATGTATATAACATAACCATGCCTCAATTTTGGCTAAAGACACGTGAGAGGGAGGTGGAAATAGGACACAAGAATCACATGTTGACTTTTGAGAAATGAAATTAGTATGCTCAACAGGGACAAATGTGCTAAAAGAAATTTTGCAGAGAGTGTTAACAGGAAGAAAAATGTTATTTTAACATTGTAAATAAAGTGTTCATATTTTTTTATGTAATAAGTGTTTTTCCATTAGAAGTTTTTTCATCTGTATTACATGTAATAAAGTTCCCTAGGTGCCATATTGAAAAGGTTTCTTATTTAATATTCTATTTCAACCCAACTAGACCTAACAATACATGAATCAAACATTTTTTTTTCTTTCATTTGAATTAAATGACTGTACTGACCTTTTGTTCATACTCTTCTTCACTATTGTGGGACTCATGCTTCCGAGGCCTCCCCCTACGCCGAGGAGGTCTTACATTGCCATCTTCTGAGCTTAGAGGCAGTTTTTCATGCTCCTCTCCTCCTTCAGTGGCACTTTTATCACCCTCCATTTGTAACACTAGGGTACGCTTATAATTCTCCTGCACTTCCAGCTTGATATCTGCCAAACGAACTTCAATCTCGTCTGCTTCATTTAAGAGTTTATAACATTTCTTGCAAATCACATTACTATGAACTGTATCCTCTGTGATCTCATGCTCTAAGAATGCACCGATTGAAGACGCAACTGGCCTCTCAGATGAGGTAACGTATGTATTTTGAAAGATTTCCAAGCTGTTACGGGAGGACACCCCAACTCGACTGTTGCATAATAAACAATATGTGTTATTCTTTGGATTTTGAGTCTGTTCTTTATCTGTATCTGCGGTCATGGCTCTTAATAGCAGCTAAGCCTGAAAAAGATATATCATTTCAAAGCCCACTTCAGTGGCCGCATGTATTAAGGCACTATTCTCACAGTAGACTAGATTACCGATAATGGAGAGATCGAGGTTCGAATCTTGGTCGGGTTAACTGAGAGTGATTTTTCCTAAATGGTTTTCCACTCGCCCTCCACACAAATGCAGGTAGACTTCCTCTAATTGGCTTTTTTTTTCACGGTGTCTTATTACCTGTTCAGCCATCCAAATCCCTAAAACCATTAGCGTATAGCATAGCAATATATTTTTATATATCAATGTATAGTCTATATCTAGAATAAATATCAGTGTAAGCCAGTGATGTAAAAAAATTATCAAATATTTGCATATGATTTAGAACCTTAAATGTAAAAAAACCTTAGAGATGCAAACAAAAGGATGGCCCAGCTAATATTACCAACAGTCTGGCTAAAATCAATATGTGATGAAAATCACCAATTATTTCAAATTATTACTGTGTACCCACTCGAATGCTTAGTAACATCAGGTGGCTGGCACTATAGGCAAATTATGTTGTTTACAACAAATACATAAACCTGAATAGTAGGCCTAAAGAAAAATTGATTAAAACTAGAGAGCAGTAGTTCTCAAACTTGTATACCTCACGTACCCCCGGGAATATTTACATAACTGGTGTACCCCTTGTTAAGGTATAAAATATTTTAGTATAATAATTGGTATACAATAAAACATCTATATTTATTTGTGTCTATTTACAGTTTACGTTACATAACTACATTAATTAATAAACACAAAAAATGGCATGATTGATTGAACAAATCTAACATAATTATCAATATCATCACGCTTCACCACTCAGTTACTAGCAGTGTTGCTAACTGTACAATATGAATACTACTTGTACAATAATTCCACTGCTTCACCGCGTACTTCACATTGAGAATCACTGATATAGAGAATTAATCTAAGCTTGGACAGAAGCCAATATGGACTCTTGTAGTTATTTAAAATACATTATATAATATTATGTTTTATTTTGACCCAACAAATTGACACCAGCAATGAAAAAGTTTTGTGAAGCCATAATGGTAAACATTCACACTTTGTTCCCGCGGACAAGTCTTCACAGAGGTTTCTACTTCTTCAGTAGAGCCACAGTGATGTCCATGATGGTCCTATTTCAGTTTGGAAAAAAATATTTAGGTCCATTACCTCTAGGCCCAAATTGTATGGTGGATTAATATTTTAGAAAAACATTCTAAAATAGTATTTTAAGTAAGGAGTGTTGCAATAAGAAATAATAAGACTTTAAAAATGAATATACTAATATTGTTTTTATGTAAATAGAGATTGAATCTTAAAAGTTCATTGACAATTAAAAAAATTTGACAAAATTCTTATGAAAAATTAAGTTGGTAAGATTTTCTGTTTGACAATATTTTCTCAACTAGGAAAATATTGTCATAGAGAAAATCTTATCATTTAATTTTTTTGTCAGAACTTTGTCAAATTACTTATAATTGTCTATGAACTTTTAAGATTCAATCCATATTATTTACATAGAAGCAATATTAGTATATTCATTTTTAAAGTATATTATTTTTTCTGTATGGTGGTTGCTAAAGGATGGTGAAGGCTTCAGCAGTAGCTCATGGACTGTTAGGTCTTGCATTGTGTAGCAACCAAACAGTGTTTTTGTGCTTTTGAACCCTTCTTAATCTGTTTTAATGTTTTGGGTGTTTTGATGTGTCATAATGAATTGACTGTCGCCCCAGGTTCACAAGAAAATCTTTGCCAATAATATTATCTGTCTCACAAAAAAATTGTTTACCTGCCATGTACTTAGAAAGTTTTGACGTTGTGAACTTTCATGTTTGTCAAACAAATCAGTTTTTACTAAATCACACCATCTTTGCATTGATGACTCAACGATGCACAACACCCATGTAAGCTTATTATTTACCATAAACAGCTTCTATCTATCAAAAAATATTGATTGTGAGACTACTTCTGTAGTCAAAAAGTGAATTGCTTGAATTGTGTTGACCTACAAGAAGCCCTCCATTCAACTTAAATAGGAAAATAATCGTACAAGTCAACAACACGTCTTTAACTGAGTTACTAGTAGATTTATCACAGAAGGTTTCACAGCTTGTAGCATACTTTTGCTGCCATTCGTTGAACAGTTATGGAGGTGGAGGCTTTACTTTTCACTCATCATTAAAAAAAAGTCTTAATAATTAAATACATAACGGTATCTAATTAAATAACCAATTATATAAAACATTTCCAATTTTATGTATACAACTTCTTCACACATTTTATTTTAGTGGCCGGCTGGATGAAGTGTTTTATGTCCCAGTTTAGAGAGTCACAATGGAGACCAAATGACTTTAGATTTGTTTCGTGGATAATGTAGGCCTAAAGACTGTTTGTGTGGTCTTTGTCTTTTCTCATGGCTATAATCTAAATTTAACCTATTTATTAAGAGTACTCCTAATAATGTTTTATTTATGAAGGGAAATAACTTAAATATTTCAATCAAAATAAAATAAGTAAAGTTTAAGTGGGTTGAAAAGGAATTTAAGCTGTGCTTTTAATGATAAAATGGCTTTTTTAGAGAGACTGGATAAGTTGTAACAAGCTTAATAACAATCAACAAGGCTCAATTAATTTTAATGACCTAAAAATTACCTATAACATGACCTAAAAATATGAACAAAAACTAGAAATGAATGCACACGACTAAATCAAACACACACTTTATATAATTATGTAAAATGCAATGAAAAGCCTTTAGCAACTAAACTCTTACATTTTGCAAAAATATTATATTATTGATTTACAAATATGTGCTTCATAAGTAACAGCTACTCCCTTCCAACGCAACCCTTTCCGGCTAAGTTACAATCTTTTACCAGTAATGTGTATTTTACAACCAAACAAGCAAAGAGGACACAAAGTTCATCATCTTGACAATTGTGTGTCAAAAAAAATTATGTTTGAGCACTTATTTATTTATAAAATATTGATAATATTTAAAAATATACTTATTTAACATGAATGGCTTAAAAGGGGGATTATGGACAAAGTTTATGTAGCCTATTTATGAGAAATGTGTGTGGAAAAAAAAAAGTCGTCAAAATCTGGGCCCTGGTAATCGAGGAAAACAAAGGATTCCATAAGCATTAGCATAGCTGAGAGAAGCTGTACCATAGCTGTGTTCACATTAAACAACTAATAATGTTGACAGTAACTGCGATCTCCCCGTTATCTGTAGCCCAATCTATCACAAGAGTGACCTTAAGTCTTGAGATATATATACATATATATATATGGTCTTTCTCTGGAATAATTTTTATTTAATAATAAGAAAATACTGATATTTTTCTCATTGCAGCCCCCTCAGTGCTTTTAATGTTCAAACGAGTTTGACACACCTGGTCTAAGGTTTCGGTCTTTTACTTGTAGATATGATGTGAATGTCAGTCTTTAAATCTTGTGACAATGTCACTTTCAAAATTGTCGACAAATGTGGTGTACAAAAAAACTCTCATGATTGGTTTTCGCAAATTAGGTCAAATTCCCAAATGTACTATTTCTACGACATTCACAAAATATACCGATAAACAAATAAAAAAGGGTTGAATTATATGTTGCCTCATAATAAACTCCACCAGCGGCACAAAATCAGTGATAGCGCCACAAGTTTGACATGTCTGCCGTACACCCACCAAAGCACGTTACTAGCAGTAGATACCTTAAATAATGTATCATTAACTTTAATGTGAAGATATGTTATGAGTCATAAAAATAAAATTCAGAATTGTAACAAGATAAGTAACTTAACATGCATAACATTTAGTTGAACAGGTTATCTTTTAATTGAAAAAAAAAAAACTCAAGTGTCAATCGTGCTGATTGAGCGATGTAGGGCATTTAGACAAGGATTGCGCTTGCTATCTGCTGACAAGGTGGTCTAGGTCCAGTCACCTTTACTGGGGTGGTTTCCTAATTATGATTTCCCCCTCATCTGGCCACACTAGTGCAGCTGTTACAAATCGCTCGAGCTGTTGTAGAGCAACTATCACAAAGTCATGTGGTTTGATATTGGTTGCAACCTTCCTACAGTTACAAGGATATTCAGCACAAACTATAGTTTTACTCTTTCAAGGTTACAAAACAACATCACATTCATCCTAAAATAAGCATTTTAAAAAAAACAATAACTAAGGCTATATATCCATCTGACCACTTCCCATTGACTACTAAATCAGTATTTACATGTCTATATTTTAGTATGAAATGTTTAATTCAGATTTCTCCCTATTAAATGTTTTAACATTAGCTTTGATTTTGTTTTGATTGAAAAATTACACATAGACAGTGCAATCGAAATTTTTTAATCTAAAGAATATGATATTTAGATGCAGCTATAGCTGCAATTATTGAATATAATATCTTTGCTATTTAATCCATCATTAGCTTTCATGTTTATTTTAAGCCAAAATTTAAAAATATTAAATAAAGTCAAACGTAGCTTAAATATTCTTATGATGTAATTTTAATTGGAAGAGCTTTTTATAAAATAGAAACATATTTAGTTGTGGACAACATTTGTAACATTTTTCTATAGTTTTTTTGTCACACTGTTTTACAACCTGTAGTTTGCTTCAAATACAACAGATTTAAGATACCAAAAAAAGCTTTTAAAAGTAGAATAAGGATCCAAAATGCTTTTATAAATGTAAACAGTACTGTAAAAGTGTCAAATAAAACCAATATGTCCATCCAGTATGAACCAATGCTAAGTACCAAGTGCTCTCATTCAAACAACTATGAATGGTTTTTATTAAATGAAGACATATTTTACTATGAAAATAGCACAAAAAACACTTTCAGCCTACAATTTATTTTTTGACTAAATTTAATAAAAATGCTAAATTATTTCTAGCAAAAGTTTAATTTATATTTATAAGTTAACTTTAAATGACAAACACAAAGAAATGTTATTTTTGTAAAGGTACTTTTTTTTATGTATTAGCTAAAAGGTGCAACTAATAGCCCAGTCAAATTAGGAAAAATGGCAGTAAATTTCGAACAAAGCTGAATTTTGGTAATTATGTTAAAAATAGCGTCTAGTTTAACATACTAAAAGTCCCCAAAGTTCTGATATGAATTCCTGTCCCAATCTTGAAAAAATTGTGCCCAAAATTAGTTTTTTTAAATATCTCGCTACCAGTTTATATTAGATGAAAATTATACTGGTAAATATTTATCATGATACAATTCTCTACAAAATTGGTCTCTTGCATTTTTCTTGTAGGACGCATAGTTTTTGCACTACACCCCACACGACCCTATCACTTTCTAGCTTGACCTAGTTCTATCCAGTCCACCTTATTACATTCTGTCTCTTTCAGGCTCATTCTAATGTTAGATTCTCCCATCTGCATCTAAGATTTCCCAATGGTCTCTTCCCATTGGGTTTGCCAGTCAATATCCTGAACATGGTTCTAGATTCTCCCATTTGGGCTGCATGTCCTTCCCAATGTAATCTTCGAGAAACGATTATCCTAACAATGTCTTGTGATGAGTACAAGGTATGTAACTCATCATCATGTAGCCTCCTCCATTTCGAAACAAAATTTCTTTCTAAAAACCTTGTTTTCTAACACACTAATTTTTTTTTGTCATGTAAGTTAGGCTAAATTTCACACCCATAGAGAACAACCAGTAAAATTATTGTTTTGTACATTCTGAGTTTTACATTCCTTGACAGCAGGAAAAATGACAACTTACTGACCGACTTATAACATGCATTTCCTGACTGTATTCTTTTCATAATTTAGGCTACCAATCTAATATCGTTATTGCTAGTTAAAATTGTTCCTAAATATTTAAACTCATTAACTCTGTCAAACAATATGCTGTTCATAATAATATCTAAATTATCATTCTCAATCTGTGTTCTCTGTGTGATCATATACTTAGTCTTTTCAGTGTTTACT
Organism: Timema genevievae; assembly: GCA_902155825.1. NCBI lineage: Eukaryota > Metazoa > Arthropoda > Insecta > Phasmatodea > Timematidae > Timema > Timema genevievae. Next base: position 79,128 of record CABFWO010000750.1, read on the forward strand.
TCTAAACCTATTTATTTAATAGCCCCTAATAAAATTTCTGCCTTTCTTGCAAGATTTTCCTTAATATTGCCCAACAAAGCTAAATCATCTTCGTATCCTAATAGCTGCATTGTATTTTTTTAATGTCAACCCTTACCTACTCTCTAACATTACCCTAATCAATTAAAAAGTAATGGGGAGAGTGCAACAATTATCTGATAAGTGACATCCAAACCATACCCTTCCATGTATATCAGACAAACATACATCAATTTTAGCTTGACAAGTTCTTTGGGTCAGAGTCGAAAATACTAAGCTTAAATCAAATTCAACTCTGTGGGTAACCTGCCTCGGTGGCGTAGTTGGCTAACGCGCTAGTCGTGTTGAGCCTGACTGCCGAGGATGGGGAGATCAAGGTTCGAATCTCGGTCGGGTGAACTGGGGGTGGTTTTTCCTAAATGGTTTTCCACCCTCCCTCCACGCAAATGCGGGTTCACTTCCTCTATTCAACCTTCCCAATTCCTAATCCATTAGGGTAATTAGTACTTAAGCGTATAACCCGAACGGGTAGTAAGACGCGGTGCTAAATAATAAATAAATAACTCTGTGGGTAACAATTTCTAAACTATGTTTACACTTAATATCTTAGCTCAATCGGTGAAATGTCAACTATTAATCAAAGGATTCCAGGTTTAATTCTCGGTTTGACTAAAATTGGTCAGTGAAATTGGGGTTTCCCTTTAATATTAACAAATAGACCTGACAGGGTATTATGTCTGTTTTATATTTAAATTAGTTTGTGTGTTGTTTCTACTAATATAGTTGATTGCTTTAGAGTGTGCAAAAAAAAAAAAAAAAA
>CABFWO010000750.1:80042-179808 GCA_902155825.1 Timema genevievae
AAAAAAAAAAAAAAAAAAACATTTATTTTCCTCTAACCTTTACTAAACAAATTATTTAGGGCATGACCATAATTACCACCAGAACGACATAACACAAAGCCTGTTTTATCCACTTGTTCTTACAGCTTACCATTTATACTAGCCTGACAATTATTTCCTGATCCGCCCATATCAAAAACTATCACTTTGGATTTGGAGACATATATATGAAAATCTATTCTGCCTGTCACCGCATTCAATTTTAAAGCACCAAATTCAAGAGTCACAATGAACACTAACAAACTGAGTTAGTGAAAATCGTGGATGTGCATTAGCTACTGATGTAGTAGAGTATAAAATTAAAACCTTGAAAAAATTATCTTTTAACTATGGATTGTTTACAAAAACCTACAGTCTCTGGAAGTTAAACCAAACTTGGGTAATTTGTAGCGAAAGAAGCATTCACAAATGAAAACGTGTTTCATCACATTCCTGACATCCTTTATGTCCTGGAGAATTGCATGAGAATATGCAGTGAAGCATTATGTGAATCAGTTGGATCAGTGATAGACAGCCCATTTCACAACCACAACATTAAGTATGACACTCTTTTTTATTAAGTTTTCATCTCTTGGAATGACCCACCTGTCTATAAAGCTTCATCGCTTCTAAATCAATCCTTGGACAAGCATTTAAATGTAGGAAAGTAACAATTTACCAGGTTTTCTTCTAATTCTCACTTAAAGTTCTACAGGATGTCAGAGATCACTGACAAACTTCACAAGGAAATGAGAAGGATGCCATTTCTTGGAGACAAGTAAAATGTGTATAAGGTATGTAATTAAATGTATGGTTAAAAGTATGTTTAAATTTGAATGTTCCAAACTATGTAGTAATAATCCTTAATCCCTCCGGCCTCAATAAAATGTTCAATGTTGATTTATTTTGTGTGAACATTTTATGTTCTGGGGAAATATTGGGTCCCTGAACATATTCGCACCCCTGCAACTAACCCACGGAACCACTGATGCAGGTGGGTTTGTTCTTGAAGGCCCTGATTTGACATATAAACCTAAAATTTATTTAATTATTCAAGGTATTTAACATAGACTTTCTGAACCAACTGATTATATCAGGATACGAGAATACCTATCAGCGAAAACAAAAAAGCTTATCAAGTTTGCCAGGCAAGGTATTTTCAAATACCTTCCAGGGTACTTTTACATGCCACAATCAACATGAGACCAATGGCTTTACTTCACCTCCGAAAGAAGTTGTGCTACAAATTTTTATCACTCAAGAAAAATCAGTTGACCCCGGCTGGGTTTGAACTCACTAACATTGGGTCCTGAGGCGAGAACTTTACACCGAGATCAACTATAGGCCTAATGGATATTAATTTGGATGGTATTGATACTCATATAATATCAGAGGATCTAGTGCTACAGTGAGGCAGGAAAATTAATGGATGTGATAAGAATCAGACCACATGAGAAAAAAATGAGTGAGATCTTTGCCAGAAAGGAGTGCACAGACTAGACATAGGAAATATAATATGAGACCATTCGGGGTTCAATATACAAACATTTGATAGACGGCCGGTTTTTAGATGCCTGTTAAAATATGAAACCAAAATGTAGTGGTTTGTAATGGTAAATGTATAAGTACTGCATCCCAATCATGACTTTATGTCACCAGCATGATAACTGTATCAGTGAGTAGACTCACTTTATTATATTTAGTTTCTCCTGCCTTTAACCTTTCTTTCAACAAATAAGTGTTTAAGAGTATAAACTCACTAGATGTGGGTTATGAATATGGGTTTGACAGGCACCAAGGTAAAGTTATGTTTGGATGTTGAAATGACTAAGAAAACAACAGCTTAGGAACCTTCTGGCCGCAGGGTATAGAGCATGGGTCAGCAACCAGTCTATCGCATGGTCATTTTCAGTCGATCGCATAAGAAAGATACATCATAGTTAAATGTTAATCTTTGGGTCTTCTAATTCTGAAAATATATCAAATTCTTAGACATAATTTTTGAGAGCGACCAAAATAACCTTTATCGGTCATAATTGGTATTCCCATCTTAGTGCTGATGTGTGTAGTAAGCAAACAAAAAGTGAGGGATTCAAGTAATATGTATGCAAGTGCAAGCTTAGACTCTGGCATCAACAGCAGATTCAGACTGTTTTATTAAACTTAGCTTTGTTTAAAAAATTTAGCGCAGTGAGCCTGTCCCTTTTCCTAGGCGTTCTAGGCTTTTAGTGGAGTAGTTTTCTACTACTGAAGCGTAGTTTTGCGTGTGTTGGCTAAAAATTAAAATACAAACTATTCCCCTATGGTGAGTTTGTGAAGAGGGTCTTTACTATAGCTGCTGAAAACTATTTTCTGAATAAAAAATTAAATGGAAAATTTTAACAACTATTGATTCTGTTCAACTATCAGTGTGCATAGTGACACCTCTAGTCGAGCTCATGGCAACAGATTTATTATTATTAAAAAAAAAAATCTACTGCCTAAAACTGAAGGATCTGAGATTGCACGCCAGTGGGCTATAATTTGTATTTTTCTTGATATCACACTTGAACAGACTAAATTTGGAACTGCAATGTAAAGGCAAAAAATCATGATTTTTGCAATTTAGCCATTTTCAGAATAATTTATATTTTAGTAAACCAATTTTAGTAAAATATCTTTAAAAAAATTTACTTCCCTTAAAATGTTGGGTGATGATTTTTATGAAAAAAACAGTCAAAATCGTTGATTATCTGAGAGCAAAATTTGCTTGGATATTTGCGAAGTTTGGTAAAATAGAACCAGCCGCAAGATTTATTTTAAACTAATTGTATACTTGTGATGTTGAAGATAGATCTCAGGAAGACCTTTCTGTCCTTAATCATCTCAATTCAAATACAGTGAAAATAAAAATCATCACAATCCAAATTGATGTTAAACTGGAAAAATTTTGTCTTTTGTGACAGCCAGTATTCAGAAGAACTACTTGTGTTTCTTATGTTTGATAATAGTGATATATTAAACTATGCAACTTTATAATACCTATTTACAAAAGAAGAAGGTAGTCTAATTTTAAAATGCACATTTTATTCATTCTATATTTTATTTCTAGAGGAGGGGAAATAATTGAGGAAAGAATTCATTTAAGAAACAAGTACACGCTTCGGCGGTCACGTGGTCTAACGCACTACTCTTGCAGTAGACTAGACTGCCAATGACAGGAAGATCGAAGTTTGAATCTTGGTCAGGTGTACTGAGTTTTTTTTATAGAATGGTTTTCCACCCTCCCTCCACACAACTGAGGGTACATTTCCCCCAAATATAACCACCCTAATCCCAAACCATTAGCATATAACCCGAACAGGTAGTAAGACACAGTGCTAAAATAGGAAAAAAAGAAATAAGTATTGGAGGTAAAAAAAGAAATTTTAAAAAAGTGATTGTGGAACCTTTGATAGGTTTATAAGTAGATTGGGGCCCCAAAAAAGTTGACGGCCCCTGGTCTAAGGTGTCACTCTTCCAATAAACTCCATTACTAATAACGGGGAGATCAAAGTTTGAATTCTTGTATGGTGTAGTGAGGGCGGTTTTTCCTGAATGGTTTTTCGCTCTTCCTTCATGCAAATGTGGGTACACTTCCTCTAAATTCATTACTCATTATTAACAAATTAACGTAATTATTATTTATTTATTTTTATCACACCATCTTACAACATGTTCAGGTTCTACTCTAATGGTCACACACCAATGCAGTGGTGGTCAAATGTAACCAATGTTATCTAATGGAAGTACACAGACCATCAATATCGCGGCCAGTGCAAAGTTCTGCCTCACAGGGGTGGTAAGATGCTATGTCGAGTTTGACCTCTGACCACATCACTTGTGTACAGCTTTTAGAAGTTACAATGAGTAGTGTAACTGAAAAACCTATTTAAATGGTGAAGTTGCATGTGTTATATATTTAATTTGTCAAGCTTTAACAGCAAACAAGGATACAATCTGGGATTAAATAGGCAGATCATTATAGGGGTCACTCTCAAATTGAGGGACAACTAGGGTCTCCTGTCTATATAAATATTTTGTTATTTTTAAAACAAACATTTTTTTTGTAGTAAAAAGTAAATACAACTTAATAGAAACATTTAAATATGGTGATATTAAAAGCAAATTAGACCAAATGATTATTAAAAGTCCCTTTCATCGCCTAGCTAACTGTCCCCTACCTCTGAATTTTGAGGTTTGAAGGTCTACACAAAAATAAAGAAAAAGAGTAAAAAATATATAACCATGGTAAAATATTCCCAGAATACTGTTATTTTTGTTTGAAGAATCAATTTCAATAAATTATTAATGAATTACGACATTTTAATCAATGTTTGTTTATACCCAAGAAACACACTGGACAATCACGATATTTTGAATTTGGTGCTAAAACCTTCCAGAATGCTCCGCTGTTCACCACTAGCCATAGTTTGTTGTTGTAGTGTAATTATTAGTTCTTGATATTTAATTAGTTAAAAAGTTTATATAATACTATTCGGTCAACGTAAGAAAATTCAGGTAAATAACTAGAGTATGTTAATTGCAAATCATTTCGCTAATGTTAATATAATTTGGAGTTTTTGAAATAACTAAGCCAATACCAGTTCAGTTAAACGTAATTGGAGGCAGGAACTAACCTCGATGTTTGTTTGATGCTTTATACTTATATTATGGTTATGAAACTCAAAGTAAGCCAAAAACATCACTTCGCTAACGTTGCTTGACAATGAAAATGGCATTATCACTTCACTAACATTGCTTGGTGACGAAAATGGGTGTCATCACCTCAATAACATCAGTTTGGTGACGAAAATGGGTGTCATCACCTCAATAACATCAGTTTGGTGACGAAAATGGGTGTCATCACCTCAATAACGTCAGTTAGGTGACGAAACTATTGATAGTCATGTTGCAAATGTCAGTAAAGTGAAATTTTCAATGTAAATGCTGTTTTCCCAATCACCACCTCGCTAACGCCGGCGTAACTTCACTAACGACAATAAAATTACTTATTTCTCATTAAGTCTTAGTGAAAAAAAATAATTATTATATATTATTAACATTTGAGCTATTAAAAACACAAATAAAAAATAAGAAATTTAAAACTTAATTTTCTTTGGATTTTGGAAATTCAACATCATTAACACATGAATTTTGTATGATTCTTCACTTAAAAAATCCTAATTCCAATAAATTAAGAAAAATGTTTAATTTTTTTTATATTATAGTTAAAAATATGGCATACTTAGTAAAAATACATATTTTATTTGGATTTTAGAGATTAGGCCTATAACATATTTTGTGTATTTGAAACAGCGTTAGCAAAGTGATGGATTATGAGTAGCCATTAAAAAAAAACACAAGAAAAAAGGAAATTGTAAAATCAAACTCTGCTGGTAGTATTACTTACTTCTTTAATAAATTTTGTGTAATCGGGCAATAAATTATAATCTCCTGAAATTTTTAATTTTTGGATTTCCTATCTGTCCCTCAATATGAGAATAGCCCATAGATCTTTAGTTTATCAAAAAGGTTTTTACTTAAATTCCTTAGTAACTTCACATAACCAAAGTAAATAATAATGTTACTGTCCTTGCAGCATGATATTTCAAAGTGTTTTGCTGCTTAGGATTTTTTTTTAAATGTGTTCAAATAAAAAGCAGTATATTGGATATTTTAGCTTAATCCACAATATGCAAACATAAGATAATATTTATTTATTTAGTCCTTTCCTAGAGTATAAAAGTGCATCTTCAAACATATCCATTGCAGACTTTCATCATGTATTCACCAAATCACCTTATAGCCTACTGTTGCGTTAAATTTGGATGCATTTCTACAAAGGATGTGATGTCTTTGTAGGCTACAAACTGATCCCTTCCAAGTGTGCGATTGTGATCACCAATGCGTTGGTGTGTGGAGATCTTAATGGGGTTGGGATGATAAAGGAAGAATTTTAGAGATAATCTACCCACTTTTTCGTGGAAGGAGAGCAGGAAAATCATGTAGTAAAAAACACCCTCAAAAGACCAGTCTGGAACTTGAACCCCGATCTCCCTCGACATAAGCAGACCAATCTATCACGAGAGTGATGCCTTCGACCATTCGGCCACTGAAGCGGTTAACATCATTATTACAGAGGCCTACATATAGCCCGTAGGGTAGTTACTCATCAGATAATAAACTATGGTCACCATCAGGCACTTGGTGACTGTAAGTCGATCATGCAAGAAAGATATCAATGGTAAAGACAAAAGCAAGATTCAAGAGTAGTGGTGACTAACAGGTTAGTGTGGCTAGGTTTTACCAGAATGGAGAAACAAGTGATAGATCACTTGTAATAATATACTAATCCTCTGAGAGAAGATTTCGCAATATATCTATTCAAGTTCAGTTTCCCGAAGATAGTACCAAATATAGAATGGTATAAAACACAATCGTATTTGCTTTCTCAATTATTAGTCTATTATAGTTTTCAAAAATAAGTAATCAGTAGGCATAATCTAACCTCAAATACAGAGCTGTGGAGTCGATACAACAAGCCTTCGACTCGACCCTCTATTTATCTACTGTATGATTAACTCCTTCAGAAATAAACAAAGTATATTATTTGGTAAAAATAATAAATTCACCGTAATTAAATGCTCCAATACAAATTATTTCATGGGAAACATCTTTGGAATTGTGAATTTATATATGAATAAATTTGTTGATCCAAATTAAAAATATTGGTCATTAAGAATAAAAAACCGTATAAAATTAAAATGATATATACCAGTAGTTACCATATATTGTTAAAATATTATATATATATATATTATTATTATTATTAGCACCTCGTCTTACTACCCGTTCGCGTTAGACGCACTTACGCTAATGTGTAATGGTAGGGTGATTGTGAGATGAAATGAAGGACCTAGAGTTTAACATGGAATCCGAACCACGGTGGAGGCCTGGCATTCCTCACATTCACAAGATGTGATTAGCACACGTCTAGGTGAAGGAAGGGTTTATTATATATATGATATGTTGATGATTTTGGTTAAGTTTTGTTTTAATTGTAGGTCTAGGCCTATAGTAATTCAAATTTATCACACTTTATACAATCTGGTATTATTCTATTTGCAATATTAAATAGGGCCTATGTATTAATAGCTAGACCTAATATACACATATTGTAACAAAACAAAGAAATTAATTTTTATGTGTGATATTAGGTAGGCCTATTCCCCAAAACTATTATTCTGGTTACAGACCAATCCAATATATATTAAGTTCTTAAGAAATATACTGGTAAAAAAACACGTAGTTAAACAAATTGTATAGTTAACTAGGAAAGGTTAGGTGATCAGTTAGAACCTCAGACAGACTTTGAATTGGTATTGAATATCATTAACTGTGGGCATACTAAATTTTATGCAATTATTTTATGTATTCTCTAGAATTTGACTCATAAAAATTAATGTTCGTTTTCTTAAATAAATCAAGAATAGGACCTAAGTAATTAAAAACAACATTATAAGTAATCTGACAAAACTTAAATTTATTTTTGTATGATAACTAAACAACTACAAGGAATAGGTCACGTATCTAGCCCTCTATATGGTACGGTCATAGATTTCGATGATGCAACTTTAATGACTAACTAGCTTTAGATATTTACTTTAACTATCAGTACTAGCAAAACAACATTATAACATAATCTTTCTTACTGTAAAACAATTTGAAGAAAATTATGTTCAGAAGAAATTTTGTGGATCAAAATGCCTTTCGCTAAGTTTCCATTGACGTTTTTCTATAACTTTACATTGAACCTGTTTTAATTCTTAACTTCAAGATGATGCATCCAAGCCATTGCATTATGTACATTTTTCGCAACAAATATTTCTATTAACAAAGGTACTATTTACTTATAATAAAGATTAATTGAAACTTCAACTTTAAGAAATTCTTTCTGACAAGATAATAAAGTGAAATTACAAGTATTATATTTACCAATCCTGAAAATATATCACTCCAACGCTAAGTTGCCAGCCCTGCCCAAACAATATGGCGAAGAGAAGAAAAATTTGAATACGCAGAACAAACGTTTATTCTTGAAATATAATGTGATAATATATAAACGTATCTTGTATATAAAACCTTATTAAATTTGATTTTAGCTAATATTTTTTCTTTGAACTTGTAAATAGTTTTAGTTTTACAAAACTATTTATTAAACTTAATTGAGCACCGTTCTAGAATCAATGAATCATATTTACTAGAATCCGATTTTAATATTTTGTTTAACAGCTTGCAATAAAAATAGCTATTAATATTTTATTGAAATTATATCCCCTTTTACTTGATTAAATTCATTAAATACTTTTGTTGTTTTCTTAAAAAATATGTTTATTGGTATCCACTCTTAATAGCCACGTTTTTGGTGAGATTACTAAGCACACACCAAAACTTTCAAAAAGCAATTGTCATTTGTCAATCAAATGAAAACTTTCTGGCGGCGTTATTGTTTTTAATTATCTATGATCAAAGCGTTCTCTCAAGGTTAATTGGTTTATACATAACCTAATGATTTTAACTTCACTAGATTTCTTGCATAGTTTAAATACAAGTAAATGAACACTTAATGCAATGGTAAGTTTAAAATGGAATGTTCATTAAATTCCACATACAAACCAATTTAAATGACCACATCACACTATTTGTTAAGGTTATAAAATATAAGTGAACATATTTCTTAATATTATCGGTTGGATCTCCTTCTGGTCAAAATAAGTACCTTAACAGATCCAAATACACTAACTGCTATAGCTTTTTATTTTCATACTATTTTAAGCACAACGGGACTACAGGCAAATAGCTGTCATTGACCCATGGCAAACAACATTTACAATACTGCACAGAAAAAAATGCTACAACATGGCTGATTGATTCTTTTCCACTTAATAATTTCTTTGGACAAGTACTTTCTGCAACATGGTAATAACAATGATTTAACTACTGTAAACTGTTCATCCATTGACTCTGCTGGACGTTACATGTGTCTGCTTCTTCTTGAATTCAACAGCTGAACTTAACCCACCATGCTCTTTGTCTAGTATGTTCCAGTTCTTAAATCTTAACACTTAATTTTCCACAGATAAAAACTTTCCCACAACGTTTGTAAAGAATATCTCTAGTTATATCATATTAATTCATGATTTTAATCTCTTAGTATGTTTTTATAAAACTGAATCAATGCCACTATACTTAGGTAGTGTAAAAAGATTCCAGTACTGTAAATGTAAAACTACGTGCTCTGTTGTACATAATTTAATGACCGTACATTCTACAGATGTGCACGAATGTGCAAATATTATCCCCATTAATCTGAGCAATTTTTACTTTCAATTAGTCCATATAGAAGGTTCTACTGTGTGAAATTGAATAGTCACACATTGTCTTCCCTTCAGTCCCCTTCCACTTGGGTCGTAGTCACACTATGTGTAAAGAACGTTAAGTGCATGGCCGGCTGGTGAGCCATGTCATCTCAAGAACTTGTGGTTTGAATACAGACGGAAGAGGTTGTGTTGAAGGATAGCAGCACATTTTGGGGTGTGGTAGAGCACCTCGGCTGTGATAGTTATTAGAAAGGTAGGCCTATAGAGTAAATGACTTTCCAATCCACCCATATATAGCTGGTTCATGCCTAACTAAACCGTGAGATCAGAACCCATCATAGCGTGTATATAAAAGGGGAACAAATTTATTAATAAATTATTATGTTGAATGTTATTGATTCATTTGTAAGGAAAACCTCACAATCTTAAAATATCCATGGCACTCCAGTGCAGAAGTTACATAGCAGAGCGATAAATAAAGTTACAACTAAGAGGTATCTTTAGCCTTGGGCGAACATATTATGATTTATTTAAAGAAGTGGGTGCTATCTCTAGGTAGTGACATAAAACTTGAGTGTAGCCGAGGCTTATCAGCCGGTACCGAGGAAACGCAACAGACCGAACACTTCTAAGTCTGAGATCATTCTTTCTTTCACCACATACCGAGGTGGCTCGTCTCGGGTTTCAAAGACTGAGCCGTTATTCGTCTCATCTTTAAAAGACTGGGGATGCATTAAGTCGGACCAAAAAGAAAAAACCTTGATGGTGACGGTGTGCGCAACTCATGTTTCAGAGAGGTGACTGCTAACAGTCATTATATATACCCTGGCCGAGAAGTGATGGCTTACCAGTCACTACCTAGGAATATACTGGCAAAGGAGGGTTGGCTTATATTGACCAAGTATATCCAGTCACAGGAGTAATGGCTTATAGTTAGAGAAAGGGTAAAATAGCATTAATTTTCAGTTTTTTTAGCATTAATTATTGGAAATTTAGCGTTTTGTGGCATAATTTAGCATTTTGTAGCAAAATAGGTAAAAATGTCTTTAGTCAATGTTTTTAGGGCCTATACAAAGGATTTATGATAAAATGTATGTATGCATTAATACGAAGGGTATTTTAACCTTCGTTTGCAATTATTTTCATGTGAGAGATTATAATTATAAATAATTAATATTAAATTAATAAGGAAGGAAACTGGAAGATTGTGTCAAACACAAACAGAAGAATGCAGAATGACTTCAATTGGCATAATTTATTTTACACCTATGTGTAACGTCAAAAAATCATTGTAGCCTACAGTACAAAAATAAAAATAGTTTAGTAAATAGCTGGTATCGTAAATAGTTGGTGTCGTTGAATCAGTTCAAACAAATGTGCAAGTCAAAGATAGTAAATATTGGCAAATAAAATAGTGTGGTAACAAAAATTACATAAGTGTGCATATTTTAAATACAAGTGTATCAGTTCACACAAACGTGAAAGTCAAAAATAGTTAATATATACATTAAATGTTGCGATTAGCCGGATGGGCTATGGAAGGCACAGAATGCAAGTAAAACCCGAGCTGAAGCACACAGACGAGTGAAACTCAATGATTTTTTAATCACTTATTTCCGCTGAAAAACTTCGTTTTATAGAAACTCTCAGCATTTTATTTAAATGCACAGCATTTTCAGGGAATTCACGTCTATTTCTCTAAATAGAATAATTTAGCTAAAATACTCTCAAAATCACGTTTTTCGCATTAATTCGCGAAATAAAAATTGCTTTAAACACTTTCAAATGTCATGAAACGCAAAGAAAACTTATAAATACCCTATTTTCGACCCCATTTTTTTCCCGCGTTTTTCGCAAAAGCGAATTTACCCTATCTCTACTTATAATCGCTAAGTAAGCCTATATAATTGCAGAGGAGTGATATCTTATAGTGACTAGATATAATCTGACAGAGCAGTGATGGTATACAGTGACTAGGTATAACTTGACAGAGGAGTGATGGTTTACAGTAGCTAGGTATAACTTGACACAGGGGTGATTTACAGTAGCTAGGTATAACTTGACAAAGGGGTGATTTACAGTAGCTAGGTATAACTATTTTATTACCGGTATATCACATACAAATTAACTTTCATAAAACGGTTTATTGGTTACAGACATAAACAACAATTTCAATACGTCTCACTTACATAAAGTACAAGCTATGAATGAATTAATCATGAAGGTTATACATAAATTCATGTTAGAACAGACACTAAAATATCTTACACAGTAAGGCCAACTGACAAACAAAATCAGCCTTCAGCTGAGCTATGCGCCACTATACAACTTTAAACATGCCTTTTTTTTTTACAATACCTACAGAATCATAAATTAAGGCTTTTGGTGGGTGGACAATTCTACTAGACCTTGTAACAATACTAGGCAGATTAGTTCCAAGAGGCATAGTATTAGTTTCTGAATTAGGGGACTGAAAAGTTGAGGTCATCATGTCCTCTGACTTGTTGTTAGGAGAGGGTGGTGGTGTTACCTTTAATCCTTCAAGATCACCCATATCATCATCACAGCGCCTCACCCTATCATGATCTTCAAAGGAAATGTCACCAGAGTGCCTAGGTCTAATATGAAGTGAATTTCGTCTTTAAAGTTTTCCTTTTATACACACCAGATATTATGAACTGTTTTTTAATATCTTAACCATACTACCCTCTTCCCAAAATCACAGTTTGGGGTTCTAAATAAAGATACACTTCTCAGGGTTACAAAAATTGCTCACAGACTTGAGCAGTTTTGTCATAATGTAACGATTGCCCTACTTTGGCAGTCATGCATCATCAATTATTATTTCTGGCTTCAAGTGGCAATCCTGTATAGGCAGTCTAGAATTGAGGGTGCAACTTTGAAGAAGCTGAGCAGGCGAATATGGGAGCCCTGCCACTGGGCTATTTCTATAATCCAGAAGGAAAAGTGGAAGGTATCCATGATCATATTGCACCTTTTTTTTAAATATCAATTTGACATTTCCAACTGCTTTCTCAGCCAAACCATTGCTGCGGGGATAGTGAGGACTGGAGGTTACTAATTCACTATTCCATGATTGAGCAAATACTTTGAATTCATATAAGTCAAAAGGTTGGTTATCAGACATGAATTGTTTGGGAATCCCAAAACGTGCAAAGATCGGTTTGAGCTTACTTTTATCAGTGGAAGCAGACTTACTCGGGATCTTCTCAGCCTCAATCCACCGCAAATGGTAGTCTACAATAACTAGATAGCTTTCACCATTATAATCCACAAAATCAGCAGCAACTTTAACAAAGGGTAAATCAGGGATGTCATGAGGTTGCAGCGGGTCCTTTATTTTATACTGTTGAAATCGATTGCATGTTAGGCACGCAAGTATAAAATTTTTCAAATCAGAGTTGATTCCTGGCCAATAGAAGCTGCGATACGCTTGAGCATTGACTTTTTCAAAATTGAGGTGAGTTGCATGAAGGATCTCATGGGTGAAGCTCCTCAATTTAAATGGAACTAATAGATGCTCATCATAGTAAAGAAGCCCATCATGGACTGTGATGTCTTTTCTGAGAGTAAAATAGTGATTCAGCTCTGAGCAATCTGATCACAATGACTTAGGCCAACCTTTAATCTAATAATTAATGACTTTGCTCAAAATAGAGTCCACAACTGTATTTCGCTTGTACTTTGCAAGTAAGGATGGTTGAACATCTGAGGTTGTCCCTATAACATGTACTATGTTGTACATACTTTCATCTACAGATGAAGGAATATTTTACATTTTTGGGATAATAAATTCGCTATATGCATGTATTTGCCTGCTAAATATTTGAGTGTGAATGAATAGGGCAATAGTTTCAGCCTGAGGCGGCGGAGGCGATTATTGGTAATTTTACCAATGGCTTTTACAATGATGGAAGTGATTGGCTAACGATCTGAATGAACAGTTACAGCTTCATGACCATACACGAAGTTATGGAACCTTTTGAATGCAAATGAGACAGCATACAACTCTTTTTCCACCTGAGCATAATTTTGTTCATTGGCGGTAAGCAATCGTGAAGCATATAAAATGGGCTTACCATCTTGCATTAAAGTGGCACCAAGGGCATATTGACTACTGTCAGCATGTATGTCGATAGGTTTGGAGGGGTCAAAAGGAATCAACAAGGCATATTCTGCTATAGACTTTTCCAAAAGCTCTAACTGCTAACTTTGGGAGGAATTCCAAGACCACTCGGAATCATTTTTCATAAGTTCACAGAATGGGATGCAAATATCTGACAGGTGGGGCACAAATGGTCTTAGGTAATTGACTGTTCCCAAAATACACTGCAAATCCTTCCTTGAAGCAGGTACTGAAGTCCTGAATAGTCTGAACCCTAGTATCATCAGGACGAATTCCATCCTTATCAAGTTACAAACCTAAAAATTTAACTTTATCCACAAAGAATTGAACTTTTTCCAGGTTGAATACTATGTTGTTTTCACTAGGAACTTGAATAATCTGTTTAACTATTTTCCATAACTCTTCCATTGTGTCTGCCCCACATAAAACATCATCAAAATATACACATACTCCCCCAATATTCCCAAAGTATTTATGAGTCATCTTTTGGAAATACTCAGGAAGCACATTTAGTCCAAATGGGGCGCGTAAAAACCGATAACATCTAAAGGGGGTGCTGAATGTACATAGAATAGCTGATTCTTTACTCATTTTAACTTGGTAAAACCCATCTTTTAAATCAAATACACAAAAATATTTTTTATTGCTCATTTTGGAACTTCGAGAGTGGGAATCAACACCTACTCTCGGACCAAATTTTTGCTAAGATCCTTAGGATATATGCACCACTGCATAAATGCACCTTAAGTTTATTTAACATTTTTAGGGGAACTCTGCGGGCTGGGCTATTTTTAGGTATAGCACCTTTTTTAATTTTAAATCAAGAACCTCTTAGAAACATCCAAGACCATTAAAAACATCCTGGTTTGAATTCCAGAAGTTTTGAAAATCAGGTTTCTTTGAGCATTGAGAACCTCAATACATTTTTTAAATGAGATTGAGATTCACACAAGATGAAAGGCTAAGTAAAGGTACGGCCTTGACTGAATTGACAATAGTAAACACCAAGCTATGTGTTTTGTTTTTATAGACAACAGGAAGGCAAATTTCACCAACAGGTGCAATCTCAAAACCCCCAAAAGCTTCACTATGAGTTTTAGGCGCAATTAGCCTAGAACTATAATCTTTATTTAATAACATTTGAATACATAAACGAGATCCATTATAAAGTAAAGTAGAATGAAGTCGTGTCTTCCGCTTCGGTGTTTGAATGGTCGAGGCCAGGGTATCACCCTCGCATTAAGCTAGACTGCCAACGTTGGGGAGCTGGGGTTTTGAATTCCAGTTGGTTATAACAAGGGTGGTTTTACTAAATAGTTTTCCACTCCCTGCAAATGTTGGTACTTTTCATCTAAATTCCACCTTCCTTATCCCTAGCAGATTGGTGTAAGTACTATATATGTGTATAAGCCTGATGGGTAGTAAGACTCTGTAGCAAAAAAAGTCATGTCCATAGGTTATTGTAGTACTATAAAAAATAGAAACACAAACTTAGCCTATATTCTTTAAAACTGAAAAACATTTGGTAATGGGAATGATCTTTCAAAGAGGCCACAGGCTCCTTCTCACTTTTCTCATCCTCCGTGGTCTCCTTTAAAGTGTAGTATCGGGTTTCACCACAAGGATAACATTTTTACAAGCTAGTGAATATTCACTGAAATAAACACTGCGGAGCTTGTGTCCATCATGTCTTTTTACAGCACGAATTTTACAAATGTGGTAGCACCGCTAATTCTAGACTAGATCGAACTCATCACTCCACATAGTTTGGTGTACATGTTTCTTGGGAGTGGCGTTGACATGCCCTATAGTTTCTCATATTTTACAAGCTGTCTTTCCGCTTAAAATTAAACACTTTTGTAGTTATAAACAACCATGTAATACTGAAATCAGTTACATTAACAGTTTCTTATATATTGTTTATTTACTTAGGTTTCACTTAGTACTTGTTCAGAATTCTCTTGGGAAGCTATTACTACTTGAAGATGAACATTTTCACTCACGGTAGACAATTTCATTAATTTCCTACACAAACAAAAGTTCAACAGTAATATAATAATTTGGAAAATATTCCAAAAATATTTCCTCGATAAAATTGATATCCAGCAAAACATAAAACTATATAAGCTAGTATAAGCCTAGGCATTCAAAACCAAAGTACGGGGTTCGGTATCTGTTTCCAGGTTTTAATCTATTAAAAAAAATGTATTTTTCTACTTATGTACAACTCTTTAATTAGTGTTACTTGTCACATGATTAATAATTAGATCAGTCCTTGGTGACCTGGCGGTCTAGGGTTAAAGTGTCGGACTTCTGTGCTGGGGGTCCGGGGTTCAATCCTCGGTCCTGGCACATATTTATCTGATGGCCCAAACCCTTCCTTCACCTCTGACAAGACGTGTATTAATCACAACTTGTGAATGTGAGGAATGCCAGGCCTCTACCATGGTTCGGATCCCACGTTAAACTGTAGGTCCTCCATTTCATCTCACAATCATCCTACCATTACATATTAGCGTAAGTGCGTATAACCCGAACGGGTAGTAAGACGCGGTGCTAAAAATAATAAAAATATCAGTCCTTCTATGACTAAAAGTGCCTTACTGTGAATACTACACCTCTGATAGGTTTGAATCCCGGAAGACCTTAACCATGGCAAAGGCTCCTGCCTGCGCTAATGGCCTAGTCATGTTGACAATATATTAAAATATATAATTATTAATATATTTATATTACCTCTTTTTTTTGGGGGTAGGCAACGAGTGCAGTAGCTTTTATTTTTATTCTTTTTGCACTCAAAAGCATGCAGGTTTCCTTCTTATGTTACGATCTTTTGTGGTATCCATAGTAAAAATCGCTTACTCTTGACTACAAGTGGTTGTGTGATTCTCTAGTCAACATAAGTTGTGAGTCGCTGAAATATGCAGGTGACTATTAAACCTTTGTCTCCCTTGACTATTGGACTTGACCGCAGCTCTGCAAGTTGTTTTTCTTCTGCTCAACACTCTCCTCCCCCCTCCTCCCTTCATACTTACCCATGATGGATATGCACTCGGCCAGCCAACACTCGGCAGCAGCACTAGCTGGGCCCAGATATAGATTCTAATTTAACTAATATCTTAAGTTTTTGTGTTGTGACCACAGGTTTTTATCACGAAATGTTTATCTCACAGCTCATAGCTAGGACCCTATGGTTTTAATTTAGTTTAGTTCTCCATATTTTTCATGTAAAATGAAGATATTTTTAACAATGGATTTTTTTTCGTTGCTGGAATTAAAAAAATAAAACAATAAAATCCAAAAGACACTCTTAAATCTGTTGGATCTTTTTTCTTCAACGCACGCTATTAATTTCCGGCACAAAAACATGTTTATATATGTATATATATTTTGACCAAAAATTGGTGTTTCACTTATTTCCTGTTTAATGTCCTGGTCTGTGACATGTGAATAGACAATGCAAAATGCTTGTGAATTTCATCATCAGTAGTGGGAAACCACTCGATATCACATTTCCTGATGTAAAAATTGTTACTATCCATTTGTAAATCATAAAAGTCGTTAGTTTATGAATATATTTGACACCAAAAATAAAGCAAAGAGGGAGTAACATTCAAAATCTCTTGTTGAATCACCTAGCTTTTAGAAATAGTACCATATCTGGAATAATACACCAGTAAACCGATACATACCTTAAGTGGATTGTTATCATCATAAGACAATAAGCTAATTATATAATAAGCTCGGTCAGTTGCACATATTAAGCCATATAACTTAGGATGTCACATGATATCAGTTACAAGTTACCAAAGTTGTAAATCTTTGTCAGAGGGATATCACTCAATGAACCATGTAACCCAACTGAAGTGTAAACAAGAAGTCGGAGAAACTCATTATTTAATTTCACTGTTCCTTATTCAAAGGGTAGTGAAAACCTACATGAGACTTGAACAATGAGTATTATAAACATACAAACAAAAAACATTGTGTACTCTGTGTCAACAGTGAAAATTTGAGAGTTTCAAAAGAGGAATGAAGCACAGCAGCTATTATCACTCCTTTCTTGCTGTCCCACATCATTATAAAGACTGAGAGCAAAATACCACTTGGACATAAACTGCTTGGAGAACTGTAGACAGACTTGTTGAATGACACTATTATGTTTTTAGTCACGTGATAGTGTCTATACAGTCCTAGGCATATTCCTAAAGTTAGTTTTGTGTTGGGCATTACTCTCTTTGTCTTCTTTACTGTTAGGCCCTAGAAGAGTATGTAGTAAAATTTTCTGTTATTATTGTAGCCTCTGTTAGATAAGCATGTGGAATTTTCTGTTAATCACACGAGAGAAAAATGATTCACCATGTGTGATAAAAAAAAACCCAATGAAGATTGCTAAAGGTAATCTCTTTCAGTCGGTTGTTTATTTTACACACTATTGTCTTGTATGGTTGGAGAATAAATAACAAACAAATTATTGGAACAGTTTGCAACCAAGCTCATGATCACAAAGACTGTCTCTACTCTCAGTGTAAAATTGGAATAATCAAGGTTAGGTAAGAACAGTTACCTACACTTTAAAGTATTTCTCTGGCTTCATTGGGCACACATATTACATGTCAAGCCCATCTAGTCAGTTTTGACAATGATGCAGACGTTGGGATTTGAATCTTGTGGGGTGTAATGAGGGTATTTTCTCATAGTGATTATCTGCTCTTACATACAAATGTGGATAAATTAGAGCAAAACCTCTTTGTTAAAAAAAAGTTTTGGTTTTTGCTCTTAAAAATTATTGAGACATTCTATTTTTTTTTTTTTTTCTTGTTTGTTTCAGTTACCATTATCCTTGCTAAGAACTGCCCAAAATCATCCTATGGTAAGAAACTATAATTAAGATGCATAATATATTTTAAGGACACCATCTTGAGTAATCAAGTAACTTCACAGATTAGTTCAAGGCCCGGTTTACCAAAGGATGCAGTTTGAGCAGTTTATTTACACCCACAGAAGAGCAACTTGTTAATTATGCCCTTTAAATAAATTATAATAAAGGCATATTATCAGTATGTTTTAGTCTGTAGTTAGCTAACTGCACTCCTATTATTTATTGATTAAATTTAAGGAATTAAAATAGTGAAATCTAGCAAGCACACAATTTAGTTCTATATAAAGTAAGCTGTAGTGGAACAAAACTATTACTTACTTGGTATTGTTGCATTTTAAATTAATATAAAATGCCTTGCCATTTATTCACCAAACTATAAATAGTAATATTTCTTAAGATCCAAAAAGATTTTTTTATTCCCAAAATCCAATGATATATTATCACTAAATATTATGTGAAGGGTTTATTTTAAATTATGGTTTAAAATGTTTATAAATTATTTAATGATTCGACAAAAACTTTGGACTAATAATATAGATTTAACTAATAAATAGATGATAAATAATGATATTGTTTGAAAAGCACCCAAGAATGCTTGAATTTAAATGCTAAAATAAAGTCAAGTAATGGGGATTCACAGATGAAACTATACAATGATAAGCTACATTTTATCTCATCCATTTCACACAGTGAGCTGTACTAAGCTGTATGTTGGACGGTTTAGTAGATTAGTTGTAATCATAGAGACAACATGGACTTCTGTCATTTTAAGTAAATCAGGGAACATCTTAATTGTTTTGAATTATTGTGGAAGTAATAGTGTTGTTAGCAGCAATGATGGACGACGAAGAAAATAAACAGTTGTGGGTACACGAGATATGCCGTAATAGATTAAATTGCGACGAATTCCGCCATTCATTGTCAGATTTGGAATGTGATGACGAAAAATTTAGAAATTATTTTCGGCCAACTAAAACAGAATTTTATGAACTTCTCGCCCTCATTGAAGTCAAAATCCATAAGGACACTGATTGGTGTATGGTTGTTGTATGCATGTCTAGCACAAAACTTAGCTTGAGTGAGATGTAAAAATTTGCCAGTCTGCAATTTTGCTCGCATAACGTGATGTGTGAACTGGTTCATTTAAATACTTGGCTAGTAATTTTAAAACATGGTGTGGTGTAGCAAAGCATAGCTTCATGTCTGAATCCAACTTAATATTTGTGTTTTCAGTTATTTTTATTTGAGATTTAAAATAAAATATCTTCAACTTTGTAAATAAATTCTTCACACGTGTTGGTCAAATAAAGTGCAAATGATGACATTTGGGATGATGTTGCTGCAGTTCTTAATGCCAGAACTGGTATTTCACACTTGTTTAACTGGCACCGGCAAGTGAAAAAAGGGCTCTAATTTACTTTACGATGGTGGTTCAGAAACTAATCCATATTATCAAAGTGTACATGTATAATCTTTTTAAAATATTATTTATTTGTCTCGTGGTTTTTCAAATTAATTTGATAAATTTATTCATTATAACATTTACACTATTTACTTATATTCTTTAAAATTCACTTTTTCAAGTCAACGCCAAGTTAATAATTGAAACAAATAACTACTTACAATTTACTAACTAACTTGAGCTACTGTTGGAATCAATAAAAGGCTCAAACAGAAACATAACAATGAACAACTGATTCATGAGCATTCCTCTTGTTGACATAAATCCTTCATGGGAAAAACTCACTGTAAAATAAGGCCATTATTTGTATAGGGTTTGTAAGTTGTAACTAGTTGTTTGCTTTAGTTATTAATTTACCACAAACTTCAAAAAGTATTATTTTTACTTTTAGCACTTTTTTAAGTAGGTTTTTTTGTGTGTAAAAGATCAATTAAAATTAGAATCGCTTTTGAAAAAAAGTGAAATTGTTATAAAATATTTGAATTGTAATAAAATAAATTGTTTTTTTATCAAGAACTTGAATTATGAAAATATACCTTAGAAAATGTTTGCTGTATTTTCCATTATCACTGAGACAAATAGTCAAGTTAAATGATGAAATCAGTTTGGACTTGTTTTACATAGTTTGCTTTAAAAAATACAATAAATG
Source organism: Timema genevievae (assembly GCA_902155825.1). Taxonomy (NCBI): domain Eukaryota; kingdom Metazoa; phylum Arthropoda; class Insecta; order Phasmatodea; family Timematidae; genus Timema; species Timema genevievae. The sequence goes on from CABFWO010000750.1 coordinate 100,602, forward strand.
TCTCTTTAGAATTGTATGTTTTACACTCCGTTTATGAATTTGCCCAGTTCATGAATCTGGCAAATTTCTGCCCATTCTCTGGACCGGTCTTTCCTCCTGACCATTTCACGAACTGGGTAAAAAATTGTCCAATTCATGAATTGTGCTGCATGTTTGCTCCAATTATTACCTATTTCATGAACTGGATGGGTTTTTGCCCTGTCTCTTAAATGGACAAGTGAAGAACAAGTTTGGTCTTTTAAGTTAATTTAATTTTTAATTGTTTTAGAATGGAATATATTAATATATTAAATTAGGTTAGTTTAGTTTAATATAATATCTTAAAAGTAATTTCAGTCAAGCTTGTAGTAGATAGTACAGTAAGTTTTGGTTCATGAAATGGGAAATAGTTTATGCAATTTGTACCCAGCTCGTGAAATGGTCAAATGAAGAAGCCAGTTCACAGAAAAAGCAGAAATGTTCCAAATTAATGAAATAGCAATCTCATTATTGGAGTAAAACACATATTTTACCATCCAAGATAAACCTAACATACACAAAAACGGTTTATTAAACTACCATATTTATTTTTAAATGTGTAAGCCTTAGGTATAACTCTTCTGCAAAGAGTGAAAATAGAATTGTTCGACTACCCAATGAGTTACATTAATTTAATATGATTAACAAATTCAACTTTATTGCAATTATTGCAGTAATGTTTTATTTATTAACAATAAAAATAAATAGGACATTAGATTAGAATCTTTTGTGATATTTCTTTTACTCCTGACTAGGGATGAAAAATCTTTTCTTTTTTTTAATCTTTAAAATAATAATCAGGAAATTATGATGAAACTAACAATATGTGCAGAGTGGTGGGAAATGTGATAACCTAGGCATTAGTCTTAAAGTAGAAGACATTTCTCTTTTATATAGTTTTTCAAGGTAATCTAAGGCAATGAAATATAAGCATTTGATAAAGATGTGTATGGTGGTATATGTGCCAAGAAAGAATACAGGGAGTTGCTCGACCTGTTTATGATCAATAGGAAACAAACTATTTACACAATTTACAAGACGGCTACTAAATACGTCAACGTGATTCTTTACTTTAGTGCCTTTAAAACCCCATGAAGAAGAGTAAATGTAGTATTTTATTACAAACTTGTAAAATAAGTTAATTACAAGGAATTATATTACAGTGCATAGTATTGTTTGAAACAAAAGTAGCAGTGTAATGATGATAACATCTTGTAAAATAATGTCCGTGAGGTTATTGGACCTAGCACAGTTTATTTTCATTGAACTAATATCAAAACAAGTGATTTCTAATTAGTCGATGAATTGTATTGATGTTTAATCTTACTATATCTAAACCAATCTTGTAAATCAGACATAAATAAAATTAGCTTGACAAAAAAATATAAGTCCACAACTAAATTTATAAAATATATAATATTTGGATTTATAGCTGTACTGTGAATATTGTAATGATATGAAATTATACATCTCAATAATTTAGTATTCACATCTATATTCAAAATTACGATATTATAAATGCGAGCGGGTTGTAAGCTTTATTTGTGTTAAGTTGCAAGGTATGGCAACATCTTTCTACGTCTCTTTTTGAAAAGCCAACTCAGTTTTGTGAACAGAAACGCACCTGGATGACCACACCTTTTTTCTTTTGGGAAGTTTCGAGAAAGAAATGTCGCTAGATATACCTCTTCAAGGTACGCATCACTTCACTTGCCTTCCTGACGAGGAGCCGTGTAGGTTGAGTCTATGACATATTCTAAATTTCACATGTCGAGAATTATCATGCATATAATGCAATAGTCGGGCTCTTATTAAAATCTACAACGTGTGAGATATCTATCAAAAAACTGTTTATCTACTAAAAATAAAAACTATAAGACACCAGAACTTTTGTTTTCTAAAATAAGACATTATCCCTTTTTAATTATTATAATACATAATAACAAACTTGAAACCAATTCAATAATTATATAAAATATCACACTAATTGTGGCGAACAAACAAATAATATATCAGGCTAGCTCTTTTATACGTTATAGTATTGAAATAAAAATATACAGTATACCTGCCGGCTTATCAAACCTAGTATAGTTAAGAGTGTTGCCAAGAGGTGTGTCTTTAGCTAAAACACAATAAAATATTTATACCCCACTAAAAAAAAGACAAAAGAACAACTAACCCATTGCAAAAGAGACTTTAATCAAAATGTATGCATATTTTATTTTCTCATATAAACCATCTAGGCTATGCAATATTAACAAAAAAATAATAATTTGGTAGTCCATTAAAGACTAGAACTTAAATTTTTTTCTAAAAAAGTCTCACACAAAATCATTTGAAAAATTTAATAAATTTAGTATTGTTTTTTTGAGTTTATTTTTCTATTCTTCTGAAGGGAATCTACTTCTTTCTTTTAGATGTTTGGTTGTCTACACATCTCCTCCTATGACTCTATGAGAGCTTCCAGTTCAATAATTATTGTGTGTATTTTCCACTCAAGGTGTTGTTGAACGGAACACAAGTTAAGGTCCATATGTTCGCAGTTTTTAGAGCAAAAAACCCTTTTTACCAAAATAATTAGAATATTGTTTTATTAGAAAAGTCTACTATTCGGGAAAATAAGGGAAAACTGGAATCAGCCAGGAATTTGGTAAATTAAAAAAAATCATCCGGGAAAATGTTGTTTTACTTAAAATATGAGATATAATAATCATTAAATCAGTAAATTAAAATATGATTCAAACTGTTTTTTTAAAAATATATTTTCTAATTTTTCTAATTCCTAGTAGACTATGTTAATACAAATAAAAAAATCTTTTTTTAAATTTTAAAACTTATTATTATTCATAAAAAAGATTAACAAAATCCATGGAGGGGGATTGGAAGGGTGTGACATACTTTTGAGTTAGGAATTATAGGAAATGATCAGGGTAAATGTCGGGAATTTCATTGCTCAAGTTAGGTAGCCACCATGTAAGTTTAATTTAATTGTACAAATATAGTAATCCAAACAGTTATTGAATGTTTGTCATAGTATACTCCATTCACGGTAGGAATTACTATCTGAAAGGTCTTTTTCTCTACCAATATCCTACTATATAATAGAAAAAGGCCTTTCAGAAAACAATTCCTACGCTGAACGGACTTTATAATAGCATTTGAACAAAAACTTTTCAAATAAAGAGAAAAAGCCATGTTCGAATTATATGATATCCATAGCAAATAGTCTAGAATTATTGAGATTAATATGTGTATAAAATTAAATTCTACATAGTGTATTTATTTTGGCCAAAAAAATTATGATTTTAAAAACTGCAAGAATACGAACCTAAAATTGCTTTCTCTTCCATCCCACCTCAATTTAGGAGTTTTCTCGCCATCTACACCAAATGGGCATACTAATTGTGTCACTCTTATGTTTAGGTCATGAGCAACTTAACGTTCACTTAACTTTGATGCAACACAAAGGTTCTCATGTTTTTAAATGGAAGCCATTACAATACAGTTAGCTTAATGTTCACTTAACTTAGTTATCCAGGGGAGAACTTTTACGTTAAGTGACGGTACCCCGTGTTCTAGAGCCAGTCATTTTCCCGAGTGATATCACCAAATCTATTTAGTCCTTGAACAATTTTTATATCTGGAAGCATGTGCATGTTGTAAAATATCAGATATAATATATAAACGAGAAAAATCACAAATTGTGTGTACAAACACTACAGCTTTAGTGAACAAGTATTTTCTAAACTGACATGTCAAGAGTATAATTCATTCATGACCTTAGTTTACTTGGATGACAGCTCAAAATGTTACTAGAAGTAGTCCCTAATATATCACTACGCCAACAGCTGACATCTATCACTTTGGATAACTGTAATGAAAACATATGGTAATATATAAATGTGATGGTTAACCACAGTAATTTAGGTCAATATTATTTATATATTTATTTGCGGTCAGACACAAAGCTTATTTATTGTTTTATTCCGCTTAAAAAAATTAATATTCACACCATTTTCGCAAAAACTTTTAATGAACATAGCTTCAAAATGGCGACCGACGAATTTAAACCATGTGGTTGAACATGACGGTAAACAAATTGTTTACAATGATGCACCCACGCAATTGATGAAAATATTTTATTCAATTATATATTTTAAAATACCATAAAATAACCATAAAATCATTATATATATAAAAAAATTACAAGTGTTGTCTCTTTTCCAAGTAAATACGATGCCTGTATTAAAAGGTATTAATGTCTGCACTTACACATAATCAATAATGTTCCAAAACGAAGCATAAGTTCTTTTAATTACGTCTAAAATATAGTTTCGAGTGGGATAGAAAGAAATTATTAAAAGTAATGAAATAGTATGAGAAAACTTAACATTTATAACAGAACAATGATCATTTACAAGTGTTGGCAACCCAAAACCTAAACATATAATTTTTGAACTGTCATCCAGGTAAAAACCTATCGTGAACAGACTCCAGGCTTAGGTCTGTAATGAGCCAGGATTGCCTCATTGATTGGTAGTTCTCATACATCATTTAAACACTTGTCACAAATGTAAACACCAAACTAGTTGTTGCACAGTTTGTGTCTGCAAAAAACATTTATTTTTTATGTTTGGCATTGTTGTGTGTATTCACGCATGGTAGATTAGTGGTTGTGTTCTAAAGTTTCAACCAAACATAACTTTTTTTTGTTTTTTGTAGTTGGTGGAGTTGAAAAATGGAGAAACATACAATGGTCACTTGGTCAGCTGTGATAACTGGATGAATATAAACCTTAGAGAAGTCATATGTACCTCAAGAGTGAGTATTTATTGTATTTTTGCTCACATTGCCTTTCAAATATATATATATATATATATGTGTATGTGTGTGTGTGTGTGTGTTTAGTTTCATACTGGTACTAGCTAGTGTCGATGCCCTTAACTTAAACTATCTAATCCAAGCTGATAAAATGAGCATGATATTGAATAAGTGCATCAGCACTTTTTGTGAAGCTAAGGAGGCAAAAATATTGGTATAAAACACTCTTATTGTGCCCGGTTGGAGTAAAACACCGGTCTTCTGGGTCAGAGCCAAGCAAACCCAGCTAGTCAGTATTTAAATATTTTGTTTTTAAAGAAATACTAGTGTTATTTTAACACTTGCCTAGCCAGATAATTTCCAAAGTTGTATGAAATATTGCAGGACGGTGATAAGTTCTGGAGGATGCCCGAGTGCTACATTAGAGGGAGTACAATAAAGTACCTGCGAATTCCTGATGAAGTGATAGATATGGTGAAGGAAGAGACTATTGTGAAAAGTAGGGGGCGAGGGGAGATGAAGGGGAGAGGAGGTGGCCAGGCACGTGGACGAGGCGTTGGAAGAGGTATATATCTTAAAATTGAAGTTTTAATAAAACATAAGGATATTTTTCTGGCCAATTGTTCCTCTTATGCTCCTTTGTGCCCCCGCCCTCCTATATTCCTCCTAATTCCTTCCATTTGCATCAATGCTCTTTGTATATTGCACAGACTATCTTTTTCCTTTGATCACCCAACCCAAAGGTTCACAGTTCTCTCGGAAGCTCAGTGGAGCTTCATACTCCCAGATACCTATTTCATTTTTGCTCAATACTTTCCTACTCCTTTCTATCTTTTTCATTCCCTTTTTTGTTTCCAGCCTCTCACTTTGTCTTGTCCATCCGTACCTTCTTTTTCTAACATTGATTTTTATTCCATTTCTGGCCACCCGATATCCAACCCTCTCAAAATCCTCTTTCAACATAATTTTGTCCACAATTTTCTAAATTATTTGCTTGAAGACTTATATTTGACCTACCCCTCCTTCTCTCTCTCTAGTGTTTCTCAATATCACAAAACTGAACTCTAGTGGTCCTAATTCAACTACAATTTGGCTCTCCTGATAGAATTAAGATCACACTGTAATACTCACCCTTTACCCTGAGCTTTTGCGCTCTGCTCCACAAATATTATTTCACTCACTTCACAAGTGCTTTGTCCAAATTCATCCACTCAAGCTTCTGTAGTAAATAAATTGTATCAAACTTTTCATTGCTTTCTTAAAATCCAACAACTCGCTAACCTCTTCAGTTTTCATTCAGCGCACTATCAATCTCTTCTACCAACCCATCAGCTTACATATAGTGTCTCACTTTAACTATATTTTATGAGCCCATGTTAATTTATGTTTAGCCTACCATAACTCTTTAATAGCATAAATTCAATGCCTCAACCTTGCTCTTATTTGTTGATTTCACCATCTCTTCCTTGATTACCATCAACTCCCAACTTGTCTCCTTTGTATGTCTTCCGATTACCTTGTATATTATTTCTGCCTTCGTGTCTCCTTTATAATTATCTTTAGCTCTTTTTTCTCTCTTATTTTAACACCCAATTGAGTTTCTTTTCATCTTTTAAGTCAATCCCTTTTAATTTTCCAAACAACCTTCCTGTACCAACTCTTTATTCTAGTGACATTAAGAACACCGCCACATCACTAGTTTGACACCTTATATAAGTCTGAGTTTTCAAAGTGAAAACTAACCTGGAGAACAAATCTCTTACAAAGCTTCTCCAACCCATCATTATTGTGTCCTTAGAGCATAGCCATGCACAGAGGTTAATTTAGGGATCGACAGCTCCCTGTGCCTGCCGTAAACCCTGTCATCACTGGATAACTAAGAACCCCCATCCCCCCTGCCTTGGCTAGTTTCCCTCGTGGAGAGGAGCCGGCACCTCCTTCCGTGAGTGCTGGAATCTCACATAGGGGCGTTAACTCCTCAAAGAAGGTCAGGTGCCTAGCCCCAGGAATCACTCATATAGACCTTCAAGCCTGAATTTCCCAGAGACCTCGTGGAGGTGGCCTGACCAGCTTTCTCGTAAGATACTAGCTACCAATTGCTTAGTGTGTGGAGAGTAGGACCCCTTCCCTGCTTCCATTCACTCTCAAATAGATAATCTCAACAGAAATTTTGCTGTCCTTTGGGTTAAACCCTATGGATGTGGCCTGGGCCCACTGTGAGGATTACCAGGTGAAGAACATCCCCCAGGAAGAGGGGAGAAAGGGGAAGCCTCTTGTCCCATCTGAGCCAGGGCGGTCACCACGAGGACAACCATATTTTAAACCCATGAGCTTCCAACACCAACCCAGCGCTACCCTCACATCCTAATGACAGTGACTTGGTCGCAAACGTGAGAATCTATGGGTCTCCCATTTAAATAACATTGCTTTAAAGTTCCAGTGAATAGGTTACAAGTATGGCTGTGCCCTAAGGTAGTCTCTCAGGTAAGCGTCACTATTGCCAGGTTAAATTTGGCTAATTCTATTATCACCTTCATTTTCACATACAATATGATCTTATCATTACAACTAGAATTTTCTTCTAAATTTATTTTTTATATTGAATGACATGACAGTTGCTATATTAAATTTTATTTTCTTGAGGGAGAAATAAATTCATCTGATGAAAAGTTATATTTTAAGTTTTGTAATTTTTACTTAGCGATGTATGACTTATGGTTCTTGTTGAAGAATATTTTACATTTATATAAACCTGCTGCAGTATTTCTCATTAGGTTTTAGTTTAAAGTAGTTATAAATTTATTTCGACTGACTACTACTTTAGTTTCTGACTTAAGTTTCAAAAAACTTAATTGTTCTTATTACATTATATTATAGTTATACCATACTGTCCATCACATTAACTCGGTCAGTAGCATGGTCTTTCTACTGAGTTAAGGGTCCCAGATTTGATTCCTGGCATGGCAAAAAAAAAATTATAATTCACAGTGATAAATTAGCAGCCAGGGGCTGGATGTTGTGTCTGTGCTAAATTTAAGTTAATCTATAAGTTGTGTGCTGATATAATCTGTTGGATCAAAAAGTGCATGTTGAATACATCTAATAAATAAAATACAACTTATTGTAAGGGTTCTTTTCTTCCACTACTAGGAACTTTTGGTGGTCGTGGTGGGCGACCTGCTCCTTTGGGTCGTGGAGGTGGGGGTATTGGGGGAGGAAGAAACCTACAGAATAAGATGAAAAACAAATGACTGAACAATTTGTACATCTAGCTGTGGTTACTCAACCGTGTGAATGTGTTTACCGTTAAGATTTGAGTGAAAAACTAAGCAGTTGATCAAGTTTTGATTTTAAACCAGAAACACTGTGGTGAAATAATTATTATTAAAGAAACTAGAAATTATATTAATTTACTTAAACAAGAAAAAAAATTTTCAGTTAGCCTTATATTTTATTTGAAGTTATTTTTTGTATCCTGTGGATATGATTGACCTAATTTGTAAGTACACTTATGTGATTGGATCCCAGTCAAGAAGTTGTCTACTGTTATATGTGAGAAATGCTGATTTGGGCAAACCTAATCCAGGGAGGTAAATGTAAGCAAGTCAGCACCTCTATAGTATGAAGCATTTTGTTTTATTTTCCAGCCAAACCTGATTAGTTTCCTTCTAATTTATATAAAACCAGTATTTGTCTCAACTTATTGCAGTTCTTTCTTCCAGCTACTCCTTTTTTGATAATGAATTGAAACCGATTCTTACTAGCTCTTCAACAACACAAGTATGTCGTAATACTCTTAATTTTTTTTTATAATTCTCGACTGATTACAGAATCACCTCATTTATTATTGAAAAAAAAAGGCCAGGAAAACTTTGGGCTACAGAATAACATACACCTACTCTAAATATAGACATTTTTGAAGCACATCAGACTCTACAGAGGTGGGCAACATATTTTTCAATGTGGCCACAGGTGTGGCGAATGAAAAGTGAAATTGGCCACACCATGTAAAAATTGAGAAATTAGGTTGCTCAATTGAACAATTTACACAACACACAGTTTATTCAAAACATGTACACTTTGACTACTCATAACTACCTTGGACACAAATAATGAAAATGATTCAATTTGAATATGACATAGGATTATTTAATGTGACTTTGACAACTGTTTTGTCTGACAAGTTGCAGAAACAATGGTTTAATATTTGAACTCGATGCACAAGCGGAATGCTTCCAAATGATATGCAAGAAATATTACAACCAGCTCATGCAGTCAGGAAAAAGTTTTATTTTACTGTTCATATTCGCCACAATTTTATGACCAATTGGTCACTTGTGGCATTTGGCTACAGGGTTACTCACCCCAGCTTTAAAACATGAAAGTTATACACTGACCACACTATGATGCGATATATCAACATAGTTTAGTCATTGTTAGACTCTTATGTACCAAAGAAGTGGTCCAGTATAACTAAGAAATGGTTTTGTTGTGATTTATTTTGTATGTATAGTGTGATTCTGTTAATTTGCAGTTTTTCTGATAACTTTCCATTGTTGTGAATCAACCAATGCACATATTTTGGTTGGTTTTCCTCATTGTGTTTTGTTATTATCTCTTTCAAAAATAACACTGACCATCACAAGAACGGAGACTCTAGCTTTAGCATTTGTAATCATAATACAGTTTTAAAAAGAAACTAAACCAAGCTAGCATTGTTGACACAAAGTTAAAGAAGTTTATGTTAATGTTATATAGCTGGAGTTCATTATCAAACATTTAAAATATATAAATTGAACTAAACTTTCTTAAACTTAATAATGAACAATTACTCAAGTTCTGACATCTTTAATGTTATTATTGGTATATTTATTTAGCTATTAAATTATACCCATCAAAAGAGAAACAGTAAGCAAGCTGCTTTTATTCTTCACTAATAAAGTGTTAGTTATTTAATAGAAACTAACTTTCCTTACTCTTGGTTTTATTGCCAAGTATATTATTTAATGCTCTTTTATAATATTCAAACATCTTATTGTGATTAAAATGAATAGTAGTCATTTTATGCCTCACACGCTTTTTACCAATTTCTGACTTAGGCAAGGTTTTTAGGTTGACATGATTATTTTTGTACTGTCAAAAACAAATTTCTTCTTTGTGTTTTAACCTCTCAAGTGTAACTACACTGGATATCATCGCCAAGGGAACTGCATGGTTACTACTGGGAAACAACGTCATTCTCTCGTTTAAAAACATGGTTCAATCAACCCTCAAATATAAAATAAGTTTTGCAACACTGGTTAGTCGATTTTGCCAGCATCTCTTCCGTACCCCAGCACACCACCTTCCAACACAACTGAGAGAGAGAGGATATTTGGCAACAGTTAACTGAGAGAAAGCGAAGATTAAGATTTTCTCCATAAGACCTGCAGTTCCCTCAGCAGTGATATTGGATGTATCATCTTAGTGAAACCCTTCCTGAAGGGGACATAGTGTAGTACAATCATTCAAGAATAGTGTTGCACTAAACATAATTAATCTCTGAAGCTAAAAATAGAAAAAAAACTTCAGGACACAACAACTAATAGCCTACTTATTATAAGAAAAATAATCATTCCATTTGTTTTTGTGAAACAAGGACCTAAATGCTTTCCTTTTCCAACATTTTCTTCAAATTAATCTACTCCAGAAATTCACTCAGACTCTACACTAGACACTTACCACTATCTGATTCACTCCCACTAGTACTGCCACCTTCATCTAAAATATTACAAATATCACTCATTCAAAACACCTTGTGCTCAGTCCACCATTACAAAACGGGTTGAAATGAGAAAATTGTGCAAAAACATTTTTAAAAGTTTTAGATATGGCTGAGGTACCCAGAATTATCCGAAAATAATGTGCAAAGAATTGTCATTGATCAATGCTTAAACTTCATAAGCGTGTTACAAATTGGCACACTTCACAAGTGGATGACTAATAATGCTGTACACACTAGAAAAGTTAGTAAAAAAAAGACACAAACCAATGTTATCTCTCTTTTAATCATTCAAAATCTTCATTTTATGGAGCAACTACTACTGATCTTGATAAAATAAATATCCTATATATGGTCATGCTGAATTGTGCCTCAAATAAGTATACACATTTGAAAACCACATGGTGAGGATAATATGGAGATCAATAGATTTTTTTTTTCTTCAAATCTGGATTAATCCTTACTTTATTATTAATTTTAGATTGAGGATATCAACCTTAGGGATTACAAGATAAAATATATTATTCTAAACTGTATTGCTTCATTTCCCTTATTAGTATCAATGATTTATTTTTAATCATAAAATATGAAATAGGTCAAAGACAATTTTATCACATACATTTGTATTAGGCCCTAATTAAAAACTTGTGATTTTATTAGATATCAAGGAATTAATTTTGCCATTCCTTGCTGGACATAGAAATCAAACTCTGAATTTTTGGTTTCATAATGCCATTTCCCAAGATTACTCTCCAATGATAAATGTGCACTTAATTGTTCTTAGTTATAGCCAAGTGGCTTATTAATAATATTTCTGAATATACTATTTATTTTCTCCTACTTTTCACCTTGCACTACTGAATGTACTTACATTATCAAAATTTGAAATAACTTAGAAATAATTCCAACAATATTAACTGTTAAAAATAAGGATTTCAATATATATTAATTATAATGAGAACCTTATTTCGTGTTGAGGTAATTGTATTATATTTGAAAGAAAGTACCTATATATGTTTCTATCCACCTTACCTTCTCCCAAATATAATAAAAATAACAAATAAGGATTAAAAATTAAATTACTTACATGATAAATTGTTGTACAGTAATTTATTATTGTTGGACAAACACAAATGTAAATATATATCCAATATGTCAACACAAATAATATGTGGTATTGTTTAAAATCTTCACATTTAAATAAACAGTTTACAAATTATATTACTCAAACTCTCATCAAGTATTACATATCTACATTTTTCTAAATCTTTATTTATAGTTTAGTGGTCATGTCCTTCTTTGAAAAAACGTAGTCCACAATAGCCACAAGAGTGGTTACCTGGTTTATCCTGTAAATAAAACATACTTTATTAGACATCACGACTGCAGTATGGATAAAGTTCTACCCCAAATGTTCTCTATTTCTTTATAAATTTAAATGCAAAAATTGAAATAGTGACCTAGGTTAGTCTATAAGATGGTTGTCGAATCAAATTGGCCCATGAGAGAGAACAAATGAGCAGTCATGCAGAATATTTGCAACATGGAGTGGGACTAAGATATGAGCTTTTTCAGGTGTTATAATGATTGAAAACAAATCTGGATTACAGGACCATATTTTATCTCAACAATCTGATTAACATTTTATTTTACACATAAAATTATAAAGATTTTTTTTGTTCTTTTACTAAAAAGATATTTTAAAAATAAATAATTTAATTATTTCTTAAAAATACACATTCATAAAACTTGTACGCAGGACCATCTTGTGTTAAGGATATTGCATTTGTTACCATAAAATAATCCGCAGACTATTTATTTTATTTCAATATATTGTGAATCTTTCATTTTAGCACCACATATTATAACCTGTTCAGGTTATACACATAATTTATGTACTAATAATATTCTAATTTGTTAAAGATGAGGAAGGTTGAAATTAGAATAAATGTACCTACATTTGTGTGGAGAGTGGAAAATCATTTACACAAAAAAACACCCTCAACACACCCGACCAGGATCAACCCCTGATCTCCCTGTCATCGGCAGTCTAGTCTATTGCTAGAGTGGATCAGGTGGCCACCAAAGTGGGTTATTGTGAATCAACTATGTTTCACTTTTAAAATGTCGACTTACCAAATTAATGAAAACTTTGGGATGACCAGTTGGCCCACCACCCCCGTCGCAACAGATAACACGCTCCTTAGTTGGCATTGGTGGAACAGCAGCTATTAGGTCGATAGCAAACTGTGTGTTAATTTGTTTGGGCCTGTCGATAAATCTGGCCAATCTGTAATCATCTTCCTCCCATTGCTGAAACAAAACAAAGTTTGCACTAATGTCTAATAACCTAGTTTTAAAAATGAGGTAATGTTATTTTAACAAGAATAATATGCATAGGGAGCAGGTGGGATTACAGCGGATGGAATTTTAAAATCACAAAGTGAAAGCGTGCATAAGTGTATTTATATATATTAGAATATTATTACCTGTTTGGGCTATACACCTTTGTACGCTAATATATTAGAGATGAACGTTAAATTTAGAGGCAGTGTACTCGCATTTTCATGGAGGGAAAGTGGGAAACCACCCTCAGTACACCTGATCGAGATTTGAACCTTGATCCCCCTGTCATTGGCAGTTTAGTCTAATGCTTTAGAGCATGCGGCCGCCGAAGTGGGTGGAAGAGCATTGCAGTGAAAAATATAAGCCTTATCTTCACTTTGTAAAATTTTGTGAAGAGCATCGTCATACTTGTCTTTAGAAATTCTCAAATCAAGAATTCAATATAAAAAAACACAGTTAAATTAATATATGGCTTGCATGTAAAATACTGGGAGAATGAATATTGTTTGGTTTGAAAATCCTTGTTAGTTTAGGAAATTCAGACTTAAAAAGTGTATTAACAATGAAATTGACTAAGCAAAGAAATAAATTTTCTGTCATGAATATGTTTCATTTTGAAAAGAGTTATTGAGTGTTGTGTATAGATATTTACTTTTATCAACTCATCTCTATAACTTATTGTTGTGTGAAGTCTGTTCTGAAATGTTTTTTCCTACCAGAATATACAATAGTTTTTTTAAGTAGGAAAATATAGGCTACCTTACAGAACATACTTCCGACCAAAATCTATGTATATATTAGATTGTTTTTACTGGTTTTATATTGTGTATTTTAGAATATCGAGTCAAATTAATAAACTCAACATCAAATTACTTATAGAATTTAACTAAACAGATTCATTTTTAGTCCTATTTCAATCCATTATATTATTTAAAAAAAAGGCAAAATATGATGTTTTATCATTAACTGCCAGTTCTAACAGACGACAGTTTGTTTTTTGTAGTAATTAATTTTAGAAAAGAAGCAGTTCATATGGCCAACATGCGACAATCTCTGTCTCAGGTACTTGTAGGAATGCAAAAGTAAAGGTCATATTTTAAGATAACTCCAGCAGTGAGTGGAGCTATTTTATCACAGTGAAACTCGACTCTGTCTTGTTACTAGGCTGAATTTTTGTTTGTTTTGTTTATTAATAACTTCGAAGAGAAAAAACTTCATTTAACTATACCCAATCCCTATTAAAACAACCCCATTTTTAGTTTTAAAATTAGACTGTTCCTATACAGTAGGCTAAAGTAATTAGCTTTTCATAGTTAAAGGCAAATAAAACCTCCCCATTTCTAGTTTTAAAATGTCGTAAAAGCTACAGTACAACTTTTTTTAGCATTGTGTCTTACTGTCCATTCAAGTTATATACTTCTGTACAAAATAGGCTAATGGTGTTTGTGATTAGTAAGATTATATTTATAGGAGGTGTACCCACATTTGCATGGAGGAAGAGTGGAAAACCATTTTGAAAAGAAAAAAAACCACTTTAATACACCCAATTTCTGATATATGAGTATAACAATAAAGAAAAGTAATAATAGGCTGAAAAGTTAAATTTTGACAAGCTTACATTTAAAAAAAGTATTTAAGCCAAAAGGTAAATTTCCTTACATTTTAAATACTTGTAGCCACGGCTACATACTTCTCAATCTAGAGTTATATATGCTTGAAAACCCAGAGAAACATGAAAGGCAAGGAACAAGGTGGGGGAATATATTTGGATCACAAAAGGGGGGATACGCATGACAACAAACTCCAAAGCACTAGAATGTTCTCATTTACACTGGAAGGGGCATTACTTCCTTTCTTAGACTCTTTGGAAAGTTTCACTGTCCCATGACCTCTAGCGGTCACCCTGCCCGAACTTGGGTGGGTTCTATCAGTTCGTCGTGCTCATGCCTGGATGTGTATTTGTTGTGTTGTGGGACCGTAGTCATGGGGTGCTGGAACGGTGAAATGGGGTAAGTAGCTCATTTCCCTTTGTCTTGTTTCTTCTTTAATTGTAGCAAGTGCTACAAAGTGATACCCTAGTGCTTCATCTTGAATAACATATAAGCAGTTTTCAATGAAGTCTATAAGAATAGCATAATCATGTTCAAGGTTCACTTTCATTTCCTTTGAGTAGTTTGCTTGCAATTTAGCTATAAACGAATGGGGCACAAATATTTCAAATCTCTCCATCAAAGTAGTTAAATATTCATCAAATGTCAATGTTAATTTCACCTGTTGGTTTCTGTCTGTCGATACCCATGAACTATATAAAACTTCATCTTCAGGGCCCCACTCTTCAAATTTTCCAAGTAGAATGCTTTTCAAATTTTCACTTGATGGGCAATGAGCATGCAATCTCTGTTATCTTTAGAACAAACTAAGTGAAGAATCAGGTCCTTGTGTGTCTCTTCTATAGAACAAGCATGAAGCAAAAGTGTTACATTTTCATAGCTAGTGCAGAGACATACGGAATGTGTTCCATAAGATCTTGCTAGTACACACCATTTAGGACGCTCTCGGTGTCCTTTTCAGGAGAAAATTCCTTTCCTAAAACCTTACTAACCTTGCTTTTTAAAGTACAACAAGCCAACTCAATCTTTCTTTTTGCATAGGCAGGTTTGCTCCGTGAAGCAATTGCATGAAATTTCATAGGAGATTCTCCTATCTCTGTCAGTGATGCATTAATTTTCTCTTGTGTTTGTTTCTTCTTTGTAAATTATGTTTCTAAATTACAAATATTTTGGTGCTGTTGCCACTGTTTATATCCAGCTCTTCAATTTCACCGTTTTCATTTCCAAATTGTAGGTATTTCTATACCTTTAGAGCCTATTTCCACGAACATATTTAGCAGCATTGCTGTCGCACTGACAATATTAAACCCATGTTTCCTTCTAAGATTTCCGTAATAAAATTACATTTTTGGCCATTTTGGACCCCCCCCTTTTTTTCTCTCGCTCACTCTAATAGGAATAAAGATGATTTGTATGCATTATATAAATTGCTGGTAGTTACTTAAGAGACTTGTAAATTAACAGTGTAAAATACATAATTCACAATAAACATTGTTGTACATTAAATCTAAATTTATTGTATTAAACTGGTAAAATTTAGAAATTTATAACATTATAATATATTTTTTTAATTTACTCGTGATTCACACTCCCCCATTCTTTCCTGTCTCTCTATGTATTACGTAAGCATTATTCGGACCTCCCAAGGTATTTACGTAATACTTGAATTTGGAATAAACTTTCTGCACAATGATTCCCATGATCATCTTGTTTTTTCCTTGCTTATTGTTGTGTTCAGATGACTTTGAATCCCAAACGACTAGTAGCATCTCTATCTCTATCTCACTAATAAACATTTCCACATCTAAGATCTCAAAGGATTGTTGGGATAATATTTTATAGTAATAAATAATACTGTATTTGTTAGCCTAGCACACCGTATTTCTGCCGGGAAACAGGACCATTTAATTTAATTATCTACACTGACAGCGCTGCTATGAAACACTGCCACTGCGGCTAGTCGCGAGGACAGGCAATCGTGTGCGACAGCAGCAATGCTAATTCAACCACACGAGTTAGCGGAAACACAATCATTTAAAACAAGGTATTGTCAAGCAGCTTAAAGTTATTTTAGTAGCTTACTTTTTTAAAATTAGAAATAAAAAGTAAGCTACTAAAATAACTTTTTTAAACATTAGAACAGTAAACTAACTTTAAATTAGATTTTAGAAGTGGGTTTCTCTATCCTATCAAACAAACTATTAAACATATTGAAGCAGCATACAGCACCTTCAATCAACAATAATAATATTTAGCACCGCGTCTTACTACCCATTCGGGTTATACGCTTAAGTACTAATTACTCTAATGGATTAGGAATTGGGAGGGTTGAATTTAAAGGAAGTGAACCCACATTTGCGTGGAGGGGGAGTGGAAAACCATTTAGGAAAAACCACCCCCAGTTCACCCGAACGAGATTCGAACCTCGATCTCCCCGTCCTCGGTGGTCGAGCTCAACACGACTAGCGCGTTAGCCAACTACGCCACCGAGGCGGGTCACTCAACAATAGATAGTAGATGACAGACTGACTAGTAAGTATATTCCAGTTGAATCCTGCACACAAAGGACGACTCATGCTGAGTCAACTTACAGTGATTGGACTTCATGCTATACATGTTTCAGCTTGTGCCCCACCCCCCTCTCCCTACCTCTTTCCCAACCCCCATACCAGTTAAGAAAATCTAATTCATTGAAAACAATTTTTTTAAATTAATTATGCTTTTGTCTATTAAAGTGTTTTCTTATTAAATTAGGTATTAATAATTTTCAATTTATGCCAAAAGTTAACATTGAACAATAGTAGAATCAAATAGCCTAAGTTATTATTTATGCTTTTTTGTGAGGAATTCTCCATCTAAATATCATCCTGAATAATAATAATAATTATTGATGATAATGATGATGATGATAATAATAATAGTAATATAGACTATATCTGAATTCTTTATTTATACTCTGTTGCCTTGATATGTACCCTTGCTAATTGCATTGGTATTCATGTGATCAAGTGTAGATCCATATGAATTGTCACCAAGGATGGGTAAAATGCACCCCACCCCTCACAAACCCTCGAGTCCAAGAATGGAAGCAATACATTATCGACATGTCCTTGGTGCAGAATTTGACTGGTAACTGTTTTCGTCTGTTATAGCTCAGAAATTTTTTTGCACCAGGTCTTACTAACTGTTAAGGTTATATGACCTGAACTTTGTAATAAATGCAATTTTAAATTATACAAGTTGATTACCCAATCAATCCACGCCTACCATTTATCATCACCAAAAGTGGCACATTGTTTATTGGGCATGCTTTAATTTTCATAGAACAGTGGGGTAACAGTTGACACCAACAATAAAACAGTGTAGGCTATCTATTTACATTAGTTCTGATGGGTTTAGACAAAGTTTTTAATATCTTTGGTAGGTAATAGTAATGCGGTCTCCAGGATGTAGCAAGGCTTGTTGCCAATCAAATTGGTTAATTCAGTCTTCAATGCATGGTGAGTGTGAATTCAACAAGTCTATTCAGCTACAGTTGTATTATAGAAAAATGAAGAAAATAATTTTATAAAAATGTTACTTTTCACAAAGCAACATTTAAGGCATAAGATATCAAATTACTTCTGTATGGTGCCATAATCATGTCTACATTATTTATGAGTAAAAAAAAATCAACAGGTTATTTTTATGGGCCTGTTCTAACCCTATAATTTAATGCACTCAGGAGTCCTAAGTTTGTTCTTTTATCTACCAAATTGTGAAAATAACATACTTGTCCTGTGTGTGTTTTCTTCTCTGCGGGTACCCACGATTCATTAGACATATGGTGAGAAGAAATAGCTGAAGGAAAAGCATGTGATTTTAACACGTTAACCTTATTCATACCCTTTAACAGCCGGAGAGACATTTTTTACCGATTTTTTTTATTACCCTTATTGTCTGCCCTTCACTTCATAGAAAATAAACTAAACCAAAATAAAAACTCGTAATGATAAACAAATGCTGCCAACAAACAATACTTATCTTTACTTTAAATTCTCAAGGTGATATATTTAAAAGTTAAGCAGCTAGCTAAACATAAGGCCCTACCGCTGTTTCAAGTTTATAATTTATTTGAATAAAATATATATCCGAGAAGATTTTAGTTTCTAATAAGTCATGTTTATATTTATTTTAAAATATGCAATATTTAAATAATTCCTTGTTATTTATTAAATTGATATTCATTTTAACATCCCAGATTGAATAACTACTCTGTATAGAAAGTTTAATATTACTTTGAATAATAGTTGAAACCGTTCATACCACATGGGGTTAATCTGCACATAATGATAGCTACATTGACAAATAATAAATTTATATTAATTATAATAAAAATAATGCTAGCAACAAAATAGAGTATATTATATTTTCGAGTGATATATATTAATTTAAGCTATATCAGTAGTATAAAATGACTTGAAGGTATATATCAACATTACATTTAAGTACAATATTGCGAGTGTGAACCAATCAAAGCACAGTATATTGGCAGTATATGATTGTGAATTTTCCGATAGGGTTACTGTGTTCATACATTTTTCCTTATTGATTTAGTGGCATAATCAATTATTATAAGTAACCATCTAACAGTGGCATCAAAAATCACTGTGACACCGCTCACCACCCCCCTCTGGTGCCACCATCTGGGTGGGAAAGAATGCTTGTATTTTAAAAGGGTTGGTTATCAGTTCTCTGCTCCCCCCTTCTAATTCACCACTCCTCCTATTCTTTATTACTCCTGGTTGAAAGTTTGATTTATTATTAGGTTTTCTGTCTTACAACATGAGTATTCCTTTTGTAAGTGAAACTTAGACCTGCAATGCGCCCTGTCTTCCGCCTCCTACTTCAGCTCCCAGAATTTTCTTCTTTCCTTCAAGTCATCTAGTATTTGAATCCTCCTTCCTAAGCACATATTTTCCTCAACCTTTCTTTCGATGACGTCGTGCAGAAGACAGTTCCTCTTAAGGATGTGTCCAATCCAGATTTCTTTGCGCTAAAGAATCTCATCCAAAAAGGATCTTTTCTCCCACACTCTTCTTAGAACTTCTTCATTTGTCACCCTTTCTGTCCACCTGATCTTCTCAAGTCTTTTCCAGCACCACATTTCAAAGCTCTCCAAGTTTTTCTTTTCAATCTTCCTAAGAGTCCAAGTTACTGCATCATACAGTGCGATGCTCCAAATGTAGCACTTCATCAGTTTCTTCCTCAGTTCCAAACTCGCCGGTTAGCAGAAACCTCTTCTTGTTGAAAGCTTCTTTGGCCAGGGCAATCCTCGACCTAATTTATTTAGTGCAGTAGGCATCCTTTGTCAGCAGACTTCACAGGTACTTGAACTTCTCCACGTTTTCCAACTCTCGGTTTTCAATTTTGTTTTTCAGCGATTCTTCATTTTTTGAAATTACCATCACTTCTGTTTTTTCAATGTTGATCTCCATGCCATATCTTCTTTCTATTTCCACTAGCCAGTTCATCAGTTCCTGCAGCTCTTCTTTATTTCTGGCCAGCAATGCTAGATCATATGCATATTTTGTGTTGCTGACGCGTCCTCCTATAATGAAATTGCCACGCCCCTGTAGTGCTTCCCTGACCAGCCACTCGCCATACAAGTTGAACAGACAAGGTGACAAAAAAAATCCCTCTCTCACTCCTATTCCTAACTCCACACTGCTGGTGTCTCCATTATTTAGCCTCTCTTTCACTCACTATTCCAGGTACAGGTTTGTAATCAGCCTTCTGTCCCTCCAGTTGATGCCGATCTTCTTGAGCATTTCTATCAATTTCTTCCATTCCACTCTATCAAACGCCTTCTGCCAGTCAATGAAACCAATATATACTTCTTTCTTGACTTCCAAGCTTGTTTCTGAAATTATTCTCAGCATACCGATGTCATCTCTGGTTCCTTTTCCTTTTCTGAATCAAAATTGGTCTTCTTCCATCGCACGTTCTATTTTCTGTTTCATGCGCTTGTTGAGTATTCTTGCAACGTAGGCGATTATTTTACTATTATTAATAGTTGTTCCATGATGGGCATTCTGGGAAGTAACTGGGGGGGATCAGTTTTACGTCTTCACCTACCTTAAGAACCACTTCATTCCCTGAATTATCAGAAGCGAGAACGGGTGGCTGAGCACTAGCAGCATTTGTTGATGATTCCCTAGTTGCGTTCGGAGGGATTTCTCAAGATTGACTCAGATAAAGGCTTCAGAGAATATCCAGAGGAGGGCTTTAGGGAGGACCTTAAGGCAGGCTCCCGGGAGGAATTGGGGGAGGGTCCCGGGACAGTTTGGTGGCAAGAGTGGCTGAAACCAAAGATCGCGTGTAAATATAGTCGCCACCTTGAGTTGTGCAGTACTATTAATGTCATCTAGATAATAGACAGCTGGTACTGGTCGTGAATATACCTTTGCAAGATTAACTGCACATTGGAAGTTAGGACAGTTTATATTTTGGCTGACATTTGCACTGTAAGAAATCTGAAATACCAGTGCCTGGAGTGATACGTATTCTTTGCGAGCTCGGTCATTAAGGAAATTGATGTCCAAGGGGCGTTTGATTCTGTATCTCACGTTTGTCTGCTGTACAAATTGTTTGCCATTAAACTGCCTTATCAACTTCTTTCAATACTTTTTGCTGAGCCGTACGTGTCAGATTCGCCCGAACGCAGTTATATCTTCCTCTCATCCCATCCTTGCTCAGTGGTGGGATAAGGGGATAAGGGGAGGGGCAAAAAAAAAGAGTATTTTAGAAACTTGCCTTTCAGCCCCTCCCCTCTCTTCCCTCCTCGATAACTGTTTTGAAAATTGTATGTTCATAAAATCTATTTAGAACTGTCCCTCTACCCAATTTGTGATATTAAATTATTTTTAAACTATTTTAAGTGGTCTTACCCAGATATTTTTAAAATCTGGATGCTTCTAGATGCTATTTGGAGTGTTTCTTCTTCGACAAATGTTTGAAAATTGAATTACTCTATAAGTCAGTAGTACACATCTTAAATTTAAAAAATATATTCCTCTAGAAGCTACCATTTAAAGTAGTCTTCCTCTGCAAATTTTT
The DNA here is from genome assembly GCA_902155825.1 of Timema genevievae. Classification (NCBI taxonomy): domain Eukaryota; kingdom Metazoa; phylum Arthropoda; class Insecta; order Phasmatodea; family Timematidae; genus Timema; species Timema genevievae. The sequence continues at coordinate 122,256 of CABFWO010000750.1, forward strand.
GAAATTTGACTACCCCTCGAAGATATTTGTAGTTATCCTCACTTTATTTTTTTCCGACAGTTGAATGCTTCTAAAAACTATTTTAAGTGGTCCCTACCTGCCATACTTTTGAAAATTGCACGCCTTTAGATTCTATTTACAGTTTGATGCAAGTGTCTTACCATTATATTCGTGAATAATAGAAGGTCTGAAATATATCGAGAGAGGAGCTTATTTATTCTAGGAGGAAGAATTATCCCACCTTTTGATCCCCTCCCTGGTTTAACTTTAACTAGAGTGGTCCTTCATCCAGGTTTGGAAGTTAGATTCTTTTAAACGCTATTTTGTGTAGTCCTCCCTACAATTTTTTTTAATATGATGCTCTTAGAAGTTGTTTGGAGTAGTCAATGGGATAGTTAAAAGATAGCTATAGCAAGGAGATAGGTATGGTTTATAATAACGACTTTTACTTTGCTGGATATTGTCATTTGACAAGAGTAGTCACGGGAGGTTTTCCAACTACTTGGGGCTTTTCATCTCTTTCCTTTCTCTCGATTCAGTAATACACTTGGTGTGTACTTTTGTGTTGGATATAATTTGTTCACCTAGTTTGAAATATACGCAATGCTTCTCATTTGGGAAGGCTCACACAACCTAGGCTATTTCACTTCTTGGGAGATTCAGCTCAATCTGGCCAAGGTCCTCACCATCGTCTCTACTCAACGCTATCCTGGATATTGTCCTCCTTTGTTATTTGGGAATGTCGTCCTCCCCGTGCAGGATTCAGTCCGATACCTGTGGTTCACACAAAATCGTCAACTTCACTTTGACGAGCACATCACTAACGTGCAAAACAAGATGCGAGAGGTCATGAACGCTCTTCTTCAACTACGTTGTCTTCTTTCCCTTACACACAAGACACAACCATATCTTGTTTCAATCCTATATTCTCTTACCCTATAAAACCCATATTTTCTTGGTTTTGCTTTACGCCGCTCCTGTCTGTAGTCACGCCCATTTAATCATCTCCAAACTCTGGTCTAATTCTTATACCCGAGTCGCCTTCTTCTTACTCTTTCTCACGATCATGAAATTCAGATATATATGCTATATCAGGATCACTAGTGATCGAATTTATCCTTTACCAGAAGAGAGATACATTTTTGGTATGCTTTATTACTCTGCTAATTCCTTATCAGCATCTATTGAGGCAGATCCCAGGGAAATTACGTGCCCTCACTGTCAGATTTTCCACCCCCAACAATCACCACAATTGTCGTGGAATTTCTCTGGGCCCAAGTGATGTCTGCTCATCTTGGAAAAAATGGACTGTCCCAAATATAGCACATAGTTAAAGTATAATTACATTCATTCACAAGTTCTTAATTAGTTCTAATAATTATAAATATTATCGACAAACAATATTTTGGCGCTTCCCCCCTCCCCAATACCTCAATGATAATAAAAGTGTAGGAAATGGTAATGGAAAAAAATTCTGCAAATAATTATTACAATTGCAATTTTCCATAGCTTTTCCAAGAATATTAACGACCAATGGCAAAACTATAACTATGGATGAATATTGAACAAAGTTCCAATTTTAATAATTAATTGCACAGTTTTTATTAAATAAACACAGCTAAGATGTATACCTAAAATGTATTTTGACAATTACAATTAAAACATAAATCGAAACATACAATTAAACGCATAAGTTTCAAGTCTGACACTAACACAGCTATAAGTTTGACAAAGAGGTATGTTTCTTTAAAAGCATATTTACATAGTATTTTCTACTGATAGAAAATAGAGTTATGTTAATTATTAGTTTAACTTCTTGTTTCTGTTTTTACCTACTGACCAATTCATCTTATACAGAGACTTTTCTGGCTTTAAATTTGACAAATTTGACAATTTGACAGACGTGAACAAACCTAACAAAGATGCAGCAGGGAGTGATTGTAGGCGTGGCATTGGTGCCAGATGATGGACGAGTTCATTTTAGTGGGAAAGGGGTGTTCAGTGTTCTACCGCTCTCCACTCACCACGTTTGGTGCCACTTGACGGACGAGTCCATATGAATGGGAAAGGGGTAATATATCGCCAACCACGCAAATATTCGACATTATTGTCCTTATTGATGTATTGACGTTTCAATTTAACATTTTCTTTAATAAATATTCGCCCTTAAAACAAAACAAAATCACTTTCCATTTTTGGCGCCCCCTTAAGTTGGCACTTTCTACGGCCATGTACTTTGCAGGATTTAAGGTCCGGACCTATCGACAAAAGACAAAACTTATAAAATAAAAAGGCTTAATATTATCATCACCATGTATACTATCTTCTCTATATAAAATAACCAACGCATAAATAAACAAAACAAATCTTATAAAAATTATTGATACCCAATCAATTAATAAGGTTTTCACAATTTAACAAGAATTAATTCCAATTCAACAAAATAAAACAAATCATTAATCAAAATATTAATACTGAATAAAAAATTAATCTAATAATTAATTTTAAAAACCTTTGTATTTGTGTTGTTCTGTTGCCTATGAGGTCGTCCATAAACCACGTAACGCTTTGAAGGAGGGAGGGGTGAGCTCCAATGTCTACATGAAGTTACATGGGGGGAGGGTGGGGTACATCAAAGTGTTACGTAACACAGTTCTTAAACTTAAATTCTAATGTTGAAAAACAATATTATTGTTCATGTTTTCACCTTTGATAAACATACTTATGGATAACTTCCATATATCTGTGGCGTTGAAAATGCAAGTTTAGTACTTTTTGTTATACGTTATAGTGGCTGCATTGTCTAAATAATCATTTTCTCAGTAGACTAGATGGCTGATGTTGGGTTGGGGAGATGGGGTTCGAATACCAATTAGGTCTACTGAGGATTGCTTTTCCTACATGTTTCCCACTCACCCTTTATGCAAACCTGACATCCATAACATAAATATAGCAGAGGTTTTTCCTCATGATCCTGAGGAATTTAAACTCGACCTATTTATGTCTGTACTTGTCTGTCTTATCTGTTTGTATGTGTAGCTATCCATAAATAATAATACTCCTGAAATCATTTATGTTCAGGATTTAAAATGGATTTTAAGAAGTATTCATTCAGAATCCCTCATTTAGTATCACAAATCTTCCCAATGAAATAATGACATTCATTCATGGTGAGAAAATCTACGTAACAGTGGTGGAGTGGTTAGGCTAAATGTCTACATGGTGTTACATGGGGGGAGGGGGCTAAAAAGGTAGGAAAAAAGCGTTACGTAGTTTATGGACGACCCCTATGAAAAATATTTGTATTATGTTTTGGAAACAATAAAACAAAATTAATAAGAACAACAGCTTATTGACTCCTAGCCAAATACATTTTAGATCTATTTGTCATCAGGGTATTACACATATATATACATATAACAGGGGGTATAGTTAATACTTCTAAAGTATAACTAGCCTATATAATTGTTATAATATTATATTAAACTTATTTCACTACTAATTCCATATTCTATTACTATGATATAAAGTATCTATCTATAGAGTCCCTTCTTATGGCTATTAGGTACTTTTATAGTTTCAATAGTTTTTTTTACTATATCTTGTTCTGTGATGATAAAAGAAAAATATTTACATTTGTTTTAAGATGTTATTTTTATCATCGTAAGTTAACAAATTCCTAGTGAACTTTTTAAAATCATGAAAAAGAAATGTATTTCTTAGTGTATAGTGTGTGTGACTAGTTTTAGGATTTGAAATAAGGTAAACAATTTTCTATTAAAAAAAATATATACACTAGCATTTTGAATAGTTAAAGGATGGTACATCTATAAGATATGTAGTTAACACTTTATAATAGATATCTATTTATATCATTTCAAAATATTGAACTTACCGGAACCTCCCTCCCCCATAAACACTTTAAGGTAGGTTTAGAAGGGGATTGCATTCAATCATACTCATAATATAAGTGATTTTTTAGACAAACAAACGCAACAAATTTCATTATTTCAATACCAATAAAAACTTACTATGTGAGATGCATATGCTGCTACGGGCATTTGTACAGAACAAAGTCTTAATCCCCTTCTACAGAAGGAAACTGTAAGATCTGCATCTGTTTAGTCCTTAGGTCCATAGAAATGGAAATCGCGTCTTCACACTCTATAGGTATGCTTAATCATATGACCATACCAACCAATAATAAAGTCAGAGATCACGTCCAATTAAACTCTTTGAAAGAAAATTGTCTAGGTTGTATCTGACTAGTCTTCTTATTCCCATGATAGTTGCATTGGCAATCAGTTGATCAAGTGTAAATCTGTTTGAATTATGATGAAGGATTCTGATGCATCCCACCCACGCCCTTGGCTGTATCTGAATAGTCTATTTATGTGCTGTCACCTTTATACGTATTCCTGAGAGTTATATTGGAAATCACGTGATCAAGTGTAGATCTGTCCGAATAGTCACGAAGGATACCGATGCATCCCTCTTCACGTCCTTGGATCCAAGGATGGAAGCTACACGTTGAAATGTCCTCGTTCACACTTAGTGCGAAGTTTGATCGACAACTGTTCTATTATTATTTTATTATTTTGACTGTCAATGGTTTTGTTTTCGCTGCCGCGCATAATTTTACATTACCCGCCATTTCAGTTTTATGACGTGTGTGTTGATATTTTTGAAATGTCGTGCAAAAAGAAGTCACCAAAAATCTGTACATATGCCAAATAATTGCATGTTCTATCTTAAAATACTATAAACAAAATATTAACTCCTAGAATGTATATGAAACCATTGTGAATAGATTTCTTTAGGTCTAATAGATGGCGTTTACATAGTTTCTAAGAGTATTGTTAGAGAGCAGCACTGCAGACTTAGGGATATAAAAAGATCGTTGATGTTTGAATGCATTTGATGCATTCTTCATTTGGGAAGTGCGTGGCAAGTGTGAATTCATCAAGACTGCATCTCACGGATCCTTGACAAGGATCCTTTTGACTATTTGGATACAGCGCTTGAGTCCGTTGACAGAAGCAAGTCGTCAACATGCTGTTGGTGCAGTATTTGACTGGCAACGCTTTTATTTTTCTCTTTTCGTCAGCTAGAGCTCACAACTTGACATTATTTACCATTTTACATTATAGACTTTACTAAATAGCATTGTTTTATAGTTTCTCACCATCATATTTTGTTAAACGAAGTTGCCAAAAATATTCATTGCTTGATAGTTGCGCGTTCTATTTTAAAATACTATAGCCTAGTGTTTATTAACAAAAATATTCGCTTAACAAATATGGGGCGATTGATGAAGATTAACATATTTATTAAAAGATCATTTTTAGGAAGTGCTCAGCACTGTGGACCCAAGGGTGTAGAAAGGCTCGTTGCCGTTCGAATAGTCTGATGCAGTTTTTGTTACGAAGTGTGTGGGAAGTGTAAAATCATCAAATTTAAAAATCAAAGATCTGTCAAGGATCCTCAAGTTTATTCACATACAGCCATGGACTCTAGAGCAAGGCGCAAGCTGACAGTATCCGTGAAGCAGAAGCTATAAAAAGTAATAATGAGAAGTTAAGCTTATCATTTGAAGCAACACAACTCTTTCTGAGAACTTGGTAGCCTATTTCTAAGAAAACTGTAGAAGAGAGGCTACACTTAGTGGGGTTTCTAAATTTTTAGAAAATTATTACTGAAGTAGTTCTGTTCGTAAAACTATTAGGCCTATTTCATTTTATATTAGTTTCAATGCATAGCTTTTCGCTGCCATTGGTGCTTTAATTTTGATGCACAGCATATAGGCCTCTATTTACTAAATGCTGTGATTGGTAGTCCTTAGCAGTCCGTATTGACTAGTCCTTATCAACTTCTAGGGAGTGGTAGGGATTCAGGTCTTAGGACTCTGTAAGCAGAGCATTTTGTTAGTGTGGAATTGATCTTTTATAGACCACTACGCTCCTTACAGACACAAAATCTATAGACGGGTCTTAATGCTACAGTCTGAGACCTGCAAGTGTTGCAAAAACCTATTTTTTCTTTTTTATCCAAATAATTATTTGATTCTAATGCTACACTATATATTCAATGGGCAATTGTCGATCACCACACCTCTAGGCCTACTGATCATTTTACATTAATGACTGGTACTTAAAATAACAGCATTTTTTTAGCACCATGTCTTACTACCTGTTTAGGTTAGCCTATGTACTAATTACCTTAATCTGTTAGAGATTAGGAAGGTTGAATTTAGAAAAAGTGTACCCTTTAGTCTTTTAATTAAAAAAAAAGCAAACCTATTTTAAAGTTTTTATAAAACATTATAAAAATGGCATTTTTTACGAATATGACAGGATGGTTGGGACATAGTAAAAAAAATTGCACTGTAGCCTACAGCTCTAAACATGTTTGATGAGTCTAATAATACACTAGCAAAATTTTCTATTTTACAGCTATAATCAGGTCCTGGAATTTAATGACCTAAAAAATATAAAAAAATTACTCATAAAATTACCTAAAAATTCCAAAAAAAACCACTTAAAATTTCAACAATTCCCCTAAAATTTTAACCAAGAACTCGAAATAAATGAACACGACTAAATCAAATATGCACTTCACAAATAGAAACTAAAAAATATCTATGCAATTAAAAGCCTTTAACAAATAAACTCTTCCATCCTGCTGAATACTAAATCGATTTACAAATATTTGCTTAAGATAAAAAGCTATCCCCTTTCAATGCAACCCTTTCCAGCTTATCTATTTGTTGTACATCACCAGGAATGTATACATTCCACCCATACAAGTAAAGAAGACACAATATTAATTGCCTGCATTATCTTCTCATTCTGGCAACTTTGTGACTAAAAAATTATGTTTGAGTACTATTTATACATATATAAAGTATTGATAGTACAGTATTAAAAAATATACAGGTACTTATTCAATATAAATATGCCAAATTTATTCAAAAATGCCTAAAAATTCTTCAAAAATACCGAAAAATAACCCTAAAAGAATGTAAACCAAAAAAATAGGACCTAAAAATAAAAAATAATAAAAAGTGAACTAAGTTATAAAAAATACATTTTCACAACCAGGAGATCATGAACAAAATTTATATGGAGTATAGTCTGTGATGTACTAAAAAAAATTAGATGTCATGTTAACAAAATCTGGGCCCTAGCTATAACTTATTTTTATTTACTGTACTGGCTTTATGTTATGAACCATAATCTTTAGGAAAAACTATCAAAACCTAGCTTTGCATGTCTCAAACAATTAAAGGGTTAGTTAAGTAGATTAGAGTTTTAGTTCAGTTAAGCCCTGTCTACAGTGTCTGTAAGCTCAGCATCCGTGTACAGTAGTGATTAAGTCCTCAAAGGTCCTTAGAAATGGCAATCGCGTCTACACAGATCATATCCTTAATCACGTGACCATATCAAACATTGAGAAAGTCAAAGACTACATCCAATTAAAATCCTAGAAAAAAATTGGTCCAGAGCAAGGTGCAAGCAGGCGTTATCTTTGAGGCAGAGGCTATTAAAAATACTAATGGGAAGTTTAACCTTCCATAGTCATGCCACTCTTTCTGTGAACTGGGTATTTCTCCAGAAAACTGCATTTCTTTTAGAGGAACCTTGTCCATTTGTCTCGGCGTATTACCAAAAAGCATCAGAAACTTGTTCTTCGAAATGTCAGTATTTTTAGGATTTTTCATCCTCCATGAAAGCAAAGTTTTTTGCCGGGCCTCTTTGAAGCGTCGAAAGAATGCCACATCAAGAGCTTGACATACATTTGTCGAATTAGCAGACAAAAAAAAAATCAAAATATTAGTTTCTTCACATTTCTTCAAAGCGTCTAAGTTAAAATGAAAGGCTAGGTTATTTCCCTACAGTAGTTTTTTTCTTCTCAATTCCTCTATACATTTGGCAGAAATGCAGAGCAAACCAATAGTTGATTGTTGACATATCTTTCCAACCATGTGAAGTGCTTTTAAACCTTGACCCAAAAGAACATCATGGTTTTTCACAGGAAAATGCACCTTTAGGACCGTTTTAAATCCAAGTCCTCCACACATTTTCCTCTTTAGAAATTACATAATTTGGGAGTGGAATACCAGACCTTGAACCACACATCATTAGGGAGGTTCAAGACTTGGCATGGCTGTCAACCTTGATGGTCTTTAGGTTAAGTGCTTGCCTCAGGACCCAATGTTCGTGGGTTCACACCCAGCCAGGGTCGATGGATTTTTCTTGAGCAATAAAAATCCGTAGCACAATTTCGTTCAGGGGGAAATTAAAGCCATCTGTTCCATTTCAATATTGTGGCATGAAAAAGAACCCTGGAAGGTATCAGAAAAGTATCTTTCCTGGCAAAATTGATAGGTCCTTTTGCTCTTGCTCATAGAAATTCTTATATCCTCTTATAGTCATTCGGTTCAGAAAGTGCACGTTAAATACCTCAAATAAATAAGAATAAAAAAAATTGCCATGGTTGCACACCTTTTCCAGATATTTTACACTTCTTTGATAAATACACAATTTTTTCCCTTAATTGTCCATTACGGTTGTCTAAGTTCAAAGTTCATAATTGATGACGAATGTTTGTTCATGAGCCATAGTCTCTTGGATATTTTTCCTTTTCATAAGTGAAAATAACATTTAGCAAGCATGAGTTTGACACGCCTGCTGTAAAGTATTAAAAAGTATAAATTTTTATTAACTTTTTTTTGGTGAAATCTGTACTTATCTAGTTAATGTGGTGAGAAGTAGATTGCATACCATTTTAAATTGTAAATTCACTTGGAGACATAATAATTGTTCAATGATGACCCATGGCTTACATTTGTATTATATTTATCACTTGCTTCATTGGCCGCATGGTTTAAGGAAGTCATTCTCAACCTTTTTCAGCTGATGTCCCCCATGGTAGATGAGAAAATTCTCTCCCTTCTCCCTCACTATTCCCCCCTTATTTTTTGGTATATTAATTACAAAAAGATTTCTAATGCTTTCTAGTCACTTCTTTATTCTCTTCTATTCTATACATATACAAAAATCAATGTAACACTGGAGGAGAGTTGGGGGTTGAATTCGAGGTTTGTGAGCTTGAAAATAAACATGTGCATGCACATTTTTGGCTGGTCATCGAATTTATCACAATTGGTAGGCATTGTTGCCATTATGGCCACAAATAATTATCTTTATTAATTTGAAAAAGGGATTTAAATAAAAAATAAATTTAGTTTTTATAAGATTTAAACATTATTTCTGAATTGTTCCACATCACCCCCTGGGAAAGTGGTTAAAGGTGCGTATACATCTGGCGAACCTACCCTGTATTCTACCTTCTCCAGGGGTCCAACCTGTTTCACGAACATTCAGCACTGATACACAGTTCAGTAGCGTATTCGCGAGGGTGCTAGTCAGACATGTCTTCCCACGAGGAAACGTTAGCAATGATTATGGCCAGTGGCGCCATATTAATTATAGCAATTTAATTTTTAAAAAAGATGATGGTGGCTCACTGATCTATATAAAAAATGAGCCAGCCGGTTCAGAACTACTGTTAGATTGACCTACTAAAGAAGCACTTTCCTTCCACGCATCTTTTTTTATGTTTTTTATAATAATTATTGTCTTTCGGATCCCATAGAATAGTATTAGTTTTATAATTCTCAAGCAACTGCAACAAAGTTTCCTCTGTCCAGTTTGCCATGTTCATAGCAGGTTTGTGGGTACATACATACCACTAAGCCAAACTCACAAAAAGGCATCCCAGGTAAAAATGATAATCCCTCTGAGTTTGTTCCAAAAATCGACTCTCAGTTGGATCAGACCGAACCTCTCACGAACCCACTGTGGTAGGTTCGTTGGGGATTTTTAGGCCCATTTCAACTACACAAACCTGGACAATACAAGGTAGAATACAAGGTAGAACACAGGGTAGGATTTGTCAGATGTATACGTGACTTAATGCCCCCCAGGCTGGAAACCACTGGTCTAAGGCTTCACTCTCACAATAAACTGGACTACTGATGACAGGAAGATTAGGGTTTGAATCTTGGCTGGATGAACTGAGGGTGGTATTTCCTAAATGATTTTCCACTCTTTCTCCATGTAAATGTGGGTACATTTTCTCTAAGTTCAACCTTCCTCATCACTAACACATTATCATAGTTAGTACATAATATGAGTATAACCTGAACAGCTAGTGAAACGCGGTGCTAAAAATATATATTTCAATTGACATTGCTCTAGGCTCGGAAGATTCTAAGTGCTTCTCATTCATATTGTTTTGTGTTCAAGATAGTGTACCACTAATGTGCAGAATTGATACTGACAAGTAAAGTGATATCTATTAAACTATCAGCTATCTCATGCCAATAAAATAAAAAACATTTGATGCTCATTGGTACTGGGTCGATAAATATATTTTAAACATTTTACAGGCTGTGAAATCAGCTCTTCTCAAAATAATGGAAATATAAAGCATTAGTTATCTGTATTTAATACCAGCTGGCCTCATTGATAGGTAATTTATAAAAATAATGAAATATAAATCATTAGTTATCTGTATTTAATACCTGCTGGCCTCATTGATAGGTAATTTATACATAAATAAATATGTAATTTGCTTTGCTCACTACTTGTTAGGGATGTACACATATGTACTAATTACGCTAAGGGTTTTTAGGTTTGAGGAAGAATATATTTAAATTTGTGCGGAGGGAAAGTGGAAAATCCTTTTTTAGGGGAAAAACATCCTTAGTACACCTGAATGAGATTCGAACCTTGATCTCCCTGTCCTTGACAGTCCAATCTACTATGAAAGTGATGCCTTAGACCATTCAACCACTTACTGGGGCTTTGATCACTTATTCTCTATGATTGCTCATTTAATTGTGATGTTATTATTACCTAGAGTCTGCTCTTACTTCTGCTCAATTGAGTGGTTCTCTTTTTACTAACAGGGATCACTCTATTTTTCTTTACCTAGAGTTTTAACTTATCTCAAAACATTAAAAGTATTGAATACTTTCTATCCTGGAGTCTGATTCATTCATATTTTTGTGGTATTTTTTACAGTCACACTTTTTTTTTATGGAGGGCTAGCTATGAAGCTCACCTGCCAAATTTCAATTTTCTCTGCAACCTATAAGTATATTAAAATAGAGGAACAGAATAATGTAGTAATAATATAAATATTTTGTACACATTTTTAAAATGAACAAATTTTTTATTTCAATTTTTAACGGGAGCTTTAATATTAGCACATAAATTATTATTAATAGCACCGCATCTTACTACCCGTTCGGCTTATACGCACTTACGCTAATGTGCAATGGTAGGGTGATTGTGAGATAAAATGAAGGACCTACAGTTTAATGTGGGATCCGAACCACGGTGGAGGCCTGGCATTTCACACATTCACAAGTTGTGATTAATATACGTCTTGTCAGAGGTGAAGGAAGGGTTTGCTTTCAGATAAATCTGTGCTAGAACCGAGGATTGAACCCCGGACCCCCAGCACATAAGTCAGACACCTTACCCCTAGACCACCAGGTCACCCGAATTAGCACATAAAGATACTCTCAAACTATCAGTTTCAAGTTACATAGTAGCCTAACGTTAGTTTTTGTTCCCTTTTTGTTGTGGAAGCATGTTCTTGGATACCATCTCTCAGGAAAACTAAAAATATCTCTTCCTGTTGAATACATTTAAGTGTCCCATCAATCCTTTGACCCATTTATTTATAGCTTCACTGTATAATTGGATCAACATATTAATAACCTTTCAGAGCATATATAAATAAATGTAAACAATCCAACATTGCCAATAAGTCACGAAACCTATATTTATTATACAGCTGTTGAAATTGACATCTAATGTCCAAAGAGATAATTGCAGAATACTTGGTTTGTCATATGAATACATGGATCTTCACCCCAATTTTCTTTTGAATCATTAATGATCTAGAAAAAGTCACTAGATCTACTTTCACGTTCCCATACATCAAGTCATGTCACTTTTGATATATATTAGCCTATACCTACCTATACCTATATCTAAGGTACCTATAACATAACAATAAAAGGTTTTCACTGTTGTCTGCAAACCATTTGTTTTTATTCTCTAAAAGATTCTCCAAATGTCCATCTGTCAAGGTACAGCAATATCCAACTATGTGAGAAATAACTTAACATTTAACAAGTTGACCTTCAGGAACTGGGGCTAAAAAAATAAAATGACTGTTACATTTTTGCAACATTGTACAATGTTCTAAATAATAATCAAAAACACATACTATAATACATACTATTATTATTGAAGCAATCTTAGTAAATAAATATTTAAATCATATTTTATTTATGTAAATTTTATCTAAATTTTTTTTAAATAATGTTAAACTGTCACAAAAATATAGCTTATTAAAAAAATATTGTAAGTGCATTATTTTATATTTTACTGTATTACAAAATTACTGATTACTTACTTCTATATTATTACTCTATTATTTTATTTTATTCAAATTGCATTCACTCTTACTTTCTTGATCTACCGTTTTGCTGCACTTTTTATTCCTTGAGTTCCTTGATTTCATATTTTTATGTATAATAGCGACCACTCAGGAGTAACAACTACAGCAACATGATAGAACTTGCACGAACTATGCAATGTAAACATACGACAGCAATGAGCCAGATGTATGAATGCCATCATGACTGGAGCTGTTGTGTATTCACAACATCCCTGCATTGTACAAGTTTAAACTCCTGTATCACAGAAAATAAACTTTTAAAATGTTTAATGACATCATACTACACAGCAGGGACTAATTGAGGAATACTGGAGGGAATCTAACCTAATTAGACCTATCTTTAATTTTTTTAAAATTACAGCTGTTGCGAAAATGCAACAGCGACAGTCACAGGAGGGTAAGAGTATCCCCTGGTTACAAGACAAACCAGGATGTCTACCACCACCGAACCTAAGGTCACTGAGAATGACCAGAGTTATTTTTTACTTACATTAAAATGATGCTAGAATCAAGTGAGGTCTTGATAATAATATTTCTATCAACTAATAAATAATACAGTTGAATTATATTCAATATCTTTATCAACTTTTATATCTAAGTTGTGGTTTTTTTTGGGATGATTTGATTGTTGTCGTAAAAATAAATACATCATTGGTTGTTCACAAATGCTCTAAGATTTTAGAACATAAAATAATGCCTTATAATAATTACAGTATAACCTCGTTAGTCTAAACTAAGTGGGACCAAAGCTTGTTTGGATTAGCGAAAATTTGGATTAAGCAAGATAATTCAAAAGTATCAGCACTGAGACAGAATATTTTTATGAATTTTAAATTACAGTTTTAATAAGTTTTTTAAAATATAGGGCCTACAGGAAAACACATTGTGTTAACTACATGTAAATATTTAGCATTTATTATCACTATTTATTAAAATTATATTTTAATGTCGTGTTTGTTATCAATACAATATCATTCATTTGACATAGTTTGGGTTTTTTTCCCCACATTTTCCAAAAATTGTGTTGATATTATTCAGAATTTTGGGCCGCCGGGGTTTTACTATATTTAAATCATGAAATAAAATGTTTAAGGAAAAGTCTTAGTTTGCACTCATCAAATGTCTTTTTAACTCATCTATTCAGCAAGCTTGTTCTAAGATGTCACCCTCGCAATAGACTTAGACTGCCTATGATGGGGATATCAAAGTTCAAATCCCGGTCAGATCTACTGAGGGTAGTTTTTTTGAAATTTTTTTCATTCTCCCTCTACACAAATGTTGGTACCCTTCCTCTAAATTCATCCTTTCTAATCCATAACTCATTAGCGTAACTAGTACATATTTGTGTATAGCCTGAACAGGTAGTTAGACATGGTGCTTAAAAAAATAATAATAAAATAATAATAAAAAATATATATATATAGTATATTTTTCTGAGTATATATATAATTTTGCTGAGAGTATATATATATATATATATATATATATATATATATATAGAGAGAGAGATATAGATACACACACACACTCAGCAAAATAATATTTCAGCTTAATCTAAAGCTTTAACAAATGTTATCTTGAGAAACAAAAACATTATAGAAGTTGTATTAATAGTTAGGCCTATATTGTTTTGAGAAAATTCATAAACAACAGAGATTAAAAATACTTTTGCTAGTAAATACACTGGTTGCCCAAATATTAATAATAATAATTTTAACATGACTGTTTTCTTCAATGTATCTTATAAAGCAGGTGTTGGCAAACATTTTGGAGCTTGATAGATTTATCAAAGGTCCCACGATGACCTGTTGTTTATATACTATCTTTTTTTTTTTGTATGCAGCCCTACCCCTGGTATTTATTCCTTAAATTCATTCTTTCCTCAATACATACATCCCCTCCTATTTAGAAATAAAAATACAGAGTAAATTAAAATGTTTATTTAAAAGTTAAGTGACCTACTTTTCTTAGAAATGTTATAAAGTTGTATAACAACTATATAAATATTACGAAACATAAGAAACACAGATACTTCTAAATACTGGGTAGTCGCCAAAGGCAGAGTGTTTCAAGCTTACCATTATTTTGGGTTGTGATGATTTTTATCTCCATTGTAACAGAATTGAGACGATTAAAGACAGAATGAACTTCCTGAGATTTATATTTCAAATTACAAGAAGAAAATTGGTTTAAAATAAATCTTGCAACTGGTTATAATTTTCCAAACTTCGCGAATCTTCAAACAGATCTCAAAATACCAATAATTTTTTGCTCTTTTTCCAGCTCAAAATCATTTACTACCCTTTTGAAGAAAGTAACGTTTTAAAAAACTATTTTATGAAAAAAGTTTCCCCAAAATGTCAACTTTCTTGAAAATGGTTAAACCACAGAAATCATCTTTGTGATTGTCTTTATCTGCTGCTTCATATTTAGTCCATTCAACCGTGGTATCAAGAAAGAATGCAAAATATACTCGCCATTCCAGATCCTCCAATTCTGGGTTGTAGATCATATCCATTTCTTTTAAATAATATTTTATTTGAGGACCAGCTCTTTGAATTGCCGAAGGAATTTGCCTTTATTTAGCTGACGAACATCTATGTGAAGAAGTTGCTCTCCAAACGTGCAGTCCATTTATTCTGTAAACTCTCTGAACAAGCTTAATTTTTAATTCCTAGTTGCTGTAAACAATTCTTAAAACAACCTTCATGACATTTGTCTTTGATTAAATTTTTTTGCCAAGACCTTGAGCTAGAGTTTTGTATTGAAATTCCAGAAATGATGTAAACTGTTTTAATATCCTTCTACTGAACACGCTACACTCAAGTGTTGAGATACGTGCAATTGAAAAGAATCTCTCAGAAACACTGGCGTTCTATAGCTCTACAAAGTACGGCATTAACAGAGTCAGCTTAATAAGTACTCTGTAAGTGCTCCTTCTCGGAGATGTCCACTGCATGTTTTCTATAACATCCTTGAACTAGAAATACTCATTGTGCAGGTAATTTACAAGGAGGTTACAAGTCAGAGAATCTCTCCGCACAAATGTATACTTCAACTGGTGACCGAGCTAAAAACAAAACCACAAGCAACGTCGATGTCAAGGGATTACTGCAAATAAGATAAACAAAACTGTTGACAGTTACTCCACTTGAAACAAAGCTGTCGGCGGCAATAATTGTTCAGCCACAGTCATAAAATAAAGTAACTTGCCTCAAGTATCTTGAGAATCTGTGTGGCTTGTCCAATTTTCAGGTTTTCGGCTATTATTTTAGTATAAATATATATATTTTTTGTACATGCATACATAATGCATATTCTAACTCTTCATATTGTACATTTCTAGAACACTTTTTTGTGTAGTTCAGTAAGTAGCCTTACACGATGTTAATATATGTAATGTGAAATAAATATACTAAGCAATTTTAAATAATAATAATAATAATAATAATAATAATAATAATAATAATAATAATAATAATAATAATAATAATAATAATAATAATAAACAACAATAATAACAACAATAATAATAACAATAACAATAACAACAACAACAACAATAACAATAACAGCAACAGCAACAACAATAACATTATTATTATTATCATTATTATTATAATTATTATTATCATCTCCATAATTAAACATGATAAACTATTTACAATCTTAGTGGCTGAACTGTTCTATTCTTACAAATTGGGTTTCAACTACTGACTCCTAAAAATTTCAAGTCCTATAATTCTATTCGTCCCTATATGATATAGTATTATAGTTTATTTTTCATGATATATATTTTTAGGGATTACAGTATAACACTAAACAGGTGTCCCAAAATTTACTGTTTAGTAATTTATCACATTCGGTAACTCATTGCAGTTCTTCCTATAACAGGTGTTGGAAATGTCCCGCCCAGGCCTGAAAACATGTGTCTACACACTTATTCATATGATATGAAGAGCTGTGTTTGGTTATGTCTTTAGGGCCTTGGGGGACCTTTCTAACATCTGTTATAGGAAGAACTGCAATGGGGTATGTGGTATTTACTGCACAGTAACTTTCGGACACTTTGTATAAATTCATCTTAATGGAAATAAATCACCGGTCATCATCCAAAAGTATGCTACAATGTTCCAAGACATATATTTAAAGAACTAGTGCATATTACATATTGCTTATGAGAAGCTGCTGGTCTTTCTAGTTATATGCACGTGCTTGGGCCTCCTAATGTTAAAAGATTAAACTTATTTTATTGTATAGCTACAACTACTCTCACTTGGGCAATGCCATTTTATTTTATATTTTGCAAAAACTATTAGTGTATGGATAAAAAAAATGCACTTGATATTTAGAAAAAAAATTTGGAACTTCATACTAAAATTGATCCATTGAAACTCTCAAATATGATAAGATCAATTTTAGCTTGCTATAAGATCGCTCTCAGATGATTTCTTTTTTGCACCACGACTTACTACCTGTTGGGGTTATAGGTCAGCTGTGGAAATTGAAATTGCAATAGTGAGCATTATTTGAACATCATCTCTTAAGTTTGGAAAAACATTTTCATCTCCATACTGAAAAAAAAAACTCGAAGAGGTCCTCAGCTTTAGAAATCTTAACGTTTGTGCGGTTTTTCCGAAGTATCTTGCAATCCAGGATTTCTTCATAAAGCAGAAAATTGTACAAGGTTGAGACAAGTTTTCTTAAAGAAATTTAGGTCATCGTTTGAGTCAACCAATAATCCATTTATATCTAAAATAAATTCAAATTTTGAATTCAAATCATGATCCCAGACAAATATTCTTTCCATTTCATTATAAAAGTGATCAATAGCTCTTTTCATTATTCTTATCATTCCTTATTTTATGGCGAGGTGGCTTTTTCACAGGGCATTTGTTTCTTCTATCTGGAGGGAGTGGCTTTCTACTTGAATATCTCATTCATCACACAGTTTCATCCCCACTTCAAGTATCCATTGGCCAATAATTCTTGATTGCTTAAGACATAAACTTGAAGATCATTTAAATTATAGGCAGCATCATGAAAGTTCATGTTATGTACTTGGAGTAGTTTTTGAACACAATTAATACTAACAAGAATGTTGTGACAAAATCCTAGCAAAGCCAAAAAAAACCAAAAGGAAAAACTAGATTAGGCATTTGCTTTGCATCACTTCTTTAATCCGCAGTCTCATTTTGATCATCACTCATACTTCGCAAGACTTCCACTATAGTGTCAAAATGTTCATGAACTGGCTTCACAGCTTCTGTTCTAGAACTCCATTTAGTTTCAGACTCAGATTTGACGACTATTGGTATGAGACCTGTCAGCTTTTGCCAACAGAGAGTAGAACGCTAAAATAATGAATAAAGTGACAGAATTTATTAAAAAAGTCAGTATCAGTTTATCATAGGAGGCAGCATGCACTCCAGCCAAATTGAGTAAATGATTATTATAGTTAACAAAAATAGCTTTACTATATATATTTTTTCAATAATCTTCTGTTGAAAACCACTTTTATAAACAGCCATAACTGCATCATTGTCATAGCACTGAGACCAACAGTATTCAAATCATTGTCATAGCACTGAAACCTACAGTATTCAAATGGAATTTTGTTTTTCCATTTGGTACAAAATCACTTCCACAATGCTTGCAGCATCCTTTTGATTTAATTGGATAACTCCAAGGAAATACTTTTACGTACATTAATTTTGTTTGCGTCTGAAAATAAAAATCAAC
The DNA here is from genome assembly GCA_902155825.1 of Timema genevievae. Lineage (NCBI taxonomy): Eukaryota > Metazoa > Arthropoda > Insecta > Phasmatodea > Timematidae > Timema > Timema genevievae. Next base: position 140,541 of record CABFWO010000750.1, read on the forward strand.
ATAACAAACTGTGCCATTTGCTCTCGATGTGCCTAATCAGAAGTATAATCAAATACGAGGCCAAAATATTTGGCCTTATGGATTCTCTGTTACAGTTTATGGTGAACAGTTGAAGCCATCAGCTTAATAATTTTGTTTTACACTAAAGGAGATATATATGATGTTGTACTAGAGTGTTTTTTTTACATTACTGGGATGATCTTTTATGACAGGATTGAAATTTGCCGGCAACTTTAGTAATCCAAGGAAATTTACAATATTACTTTCTTCTTTCTGTCTAAGGGATTCCCTGTGGCCACGCAATACAAGGTTCTGAGTTGCCATACGTTTTATGTAATGGAGGATTTTGTGGAGAACATCTCGTTACCTTTGTTTTTTTGTTACAATTTGAGCTTGAAGTTCTTTGTCAATGACTCCTCTACTCTCTAAAAGATTTATTTCCATTTCCTTTCATTGAGTGAAACAAAAGGTTGCCTTTTTTCTAAAGAATAAACAAGCCAGGAGCACCAAACTTCTTCTCCATATACATTTCCCAATTTTCATTTAGATCATCTTTTATTCAATGATTGATTTTGTGTGGGAATAAAAGGACCTTCACTATTTTGAAAATATTTCGAACCCAATCCGATAATGTCTGTCCTCAATGCATTCGTTAAAATGACTTTCTTTTATGTTTTATAAAACTCTAAGAATATGACAAAAAAACTGTGGAAGCCATTATGGCTCAACTGGTCAAAAAGAGATATTAAATAAAACCAAAATTTAAATTTGTATTTTTATTACCTTGAAAATGGCATCCCTTAAATTTGGCGCCCAGGCCACGTGCCCCAACTTCCTCAACCTAGTTATGCCATTGATGAATATGCTGGATAATTTAAGCAAAAATTTCTCTTTACTTGAAAAATTGCTGCAGATAATTTTTCACAAAAATGCTTAGTTAACCTGTGCTTACAATATAATTTGTTTCATACATATATAAAACGTTAGGAAAGAAAATAATTCAACATCTGCTTTAAGTTGTTTGAGTAAATCTGTGCCCATTAGCTTGAATAAACATGTCACATTGCACGCTGGAACAGAATCAGTAGCCGTCGCCATTTTTCTTTATTTTGAATCCTGCAAATAGTTGTTACTACAGCGGTTTCAGTTAAGGCCTCCTTCATTAACTCATTATTGGTGGAAGGTTACATCTCTCGTTCTTTGGATGTTTATCAGACACATCACCACTAAGATGAGAACACACTAACACTTGGTGGCTACAGACAGGGAAAACAGGGAACATTCATGGAATTATTTGATTTCTGATAAAACAGGGAAATTTCAGGGAATTCAATCAAAAATAAGAAAAAGTCAGGAAATTTAAATGTTTGATTAATTCTGCACCTAAACATTTAAACAAAAGTGAGAGTGTTTCTCGATGTTAACAATGTGCACAGCATAGATATTTTACTTTAACATGAGATGACTCTACGAGGTTTATTTTATAACACCTTCACACAGAGACACAAATAATACCTAATTAAATAATAAAGAATTAACAAAAACTTATAAGAATGTTGATGTTTGGTAGCCTAGGATTTTTTGAAAATATCTGCTCATTGTAATAAACGAAAAAAAAATTGCACTCAGCAAGAAAAACTGTAAAAAGGCTAGGTCTGGAATTTTTTTAAATGTTGACCTGAAAAACCTGTGTAAGTTAAGGAATTTTATAATAAAAGTTTTGTAGCCACCCTGAAACATTACTGATAAAAGTTATTTAAAATAATTTGATTTATTTGTGACCCAAAGATCAACTTTTATCTATGATGTAGTTTTATTAAGTGATTGGCTGAAAATGGCCATGTGATCATCTGGTTGCCGACCCCTGCTCTAAAGTCTCCATTTTAAGATTTTAAGGTGTTTTTCAACATCAAAAAAATATTTCTTTATCTAGTTTTATTTCAAAACGTTGTGCAGATTTTGTATATTTAAGTAAATAACCTAATATGATATTGATCTTAAGCTCAAGCACTGACATTCAAAATGTTAAAAGAATTCGCTCTCTTTGACCAATACTCATGCTTTTGTTTACCATAAAATATCACAGTCTTTTTTAAGATTTTTGAAAAAGAGTCAGGGGCATACACACAAGGGGGGGTCCAACGGGTCCGAACCCTCCCCTGGCGAGCATGAAGTAGCTCATAAATAAAATATTAAATAAAAAGTAATGATTTATCAATGTTAAATCACCTTAAAGCAGTGGTTGAAAATAACCCAATGTCTCTATACAGTCTGTGTATATATAGCCTCACTAAGTAATTTGTAATCTGTTCAAAGGATGAGTCTTATACGAGTAATGGATTGAATTGGCTATTGACCTGTAACTTTTTTACTTTGGCTCCCCCCTCCCCCCCATCCTCCCAAGAAGAATTTCTGTGTCCACCCCTGAAAAGAGTAACTGATAACCAACATGACATTAGCTCTGAACAAATTGTTAGATAGGTTGTAAAGCAAAGTTTAAAAGTAACACAACTTTGCATAGTAAATCAAATTAGGTGTGTTTACAAGAGTATCAGTATCAAACAAATTTAAGGGAAGAAGGTTATATAAAAAGAATTGGACCACAATTTTTCTCAAGTTGGATTGGAAAGAATATCTGTGTAGCCTCTGGATGAGTCATGCAGCCAACACTGAAACCTTTAAATATTGAATCATGTTTTAATTTGTGTTTAATATTTTGTATTCAAGAGGTACTTAAAGTAAGTAGCTAGCTACTTGCAAAGAGATATTTACTCTTAAGTTGCCACTAACTATAGTTAAAGTTGACTAATTTGCTTATGTTTTAAATATGTATGGAGCCGGGAACCATAAAAAGTGAAAATCTATTTTTGAAGCTATTTCTAATTGAGAGTGATGTCATAGATTTGTTACTGAAGTAAAGAAGTTGCTTGAACTCTGTGAAACAATTTTGTTTATCCAAACCAAACAAATAATATGCTTAAGATTAAAATTAATTTATACTTGTAAATCAATTTAATTTGTTTTCCCCGTGTGATACAATATTTAATTTAATCCCATGTTATTGAGTAAGGTTAGCTGCCATTACCAACAGATGGGACGGTATTTCATTTGGCTTGTGGCCAAAGCCTTGCAGGCTCTTCACTTTAGAAAGTGGTGCCAAGAATTTTCAGAGCTTCCCCAGAGCCGCGTAGATGTTCTTCATGGGAACAGAGAGATACTTTCTTGTATGTTTGTTGGGTGCTGGGCATCATCCACAATATCTAATGTTTGTTATAGAATGTAGTTCCTGCCTTGTGGACAGACAAGAAGAAGTTTGAAGGGAAGGAATTCACTACTTGCTTTTGAAAATGTCCGGAGATAGTGGTCCATATTTGGTCCAGGCCCTTTACACGTTCAAGGGAAAGAACAACGATGAGGTGGGTGAACTATCCTGCTAGAAGATAAGATAGATTGATTCCAATAAAGTAAACTGAGGTTTAAATCAAATTTGATACAGTTTTTATAAACACTTAAATATAAATAAAATACTAACAAATTTAGTCTTGAAATTACAACTCTTTACTCAAACTCTTTTAAGTTACCACTAGTTAGTTTAGTACGGTATGCAAGAATGAGGCTTAGTGTTGTTCGAGGGCTAGAGTAGTATTAGGAAAGTTTAACTATTTATTCCCAACTCAACTCATGTCATTTTTTGATCAAATAACTTTTAACATTTCTATTAACATACAAATTTGCCCACTAAAACTCTACTAACACTACACTCCCAATCACAACAATCAGACTTATCCTTACATACCACTCTAACTCTTAGACCTCCACCATTGGTCGTGAGATCTGCGACAATAAACTCGGCACTGACAGAAGCCCAGGGCTCTAATATCCACATGTTTATCTATCCCTGTGGTTTTCTCATTCTCTCTCCATGCTAATGCTTTTCCTCTAAACTACTTTCTTCATACCTACTCTTTAGTTTTAAGTCATTGATATCCCTTCACGTAAACTAATAAAACCTAATTAAATCTTGTTTGAGCGCACATGCGGGTAATTGTCGAGCTTAGTGCAGGATAAAACATGTATCCAATTGGAATATTCTCCAGATAATTAATTCAACATTGTTCGCTAGTTGTCTCTTGTCTAAATATTATTTAAGTTCCCACTAGGCCACTAACAATATCTGAGCATCCACTAGGAACTTATATTTATGAATGCACGAGAGTGGCTTAGAAACTAAGTCTAAAGCCACTGAAATATTTAACAGCACTCTTAGTCACAATACTGTAACACTTTACTCGTTTAATAAATTATGCAACATAATTAATATATAATAATAAAAGGAAGTGTTTGTGTGTTTGTGTGTGTGTGATGCCTAGCCAAATCTCCGGCATGCAGAGATCTAAAATGTTTTACATAGGTGGACGGAAGGGGTCCGAATGCACCTCCAAGCTGGATTTTTAAATTTTTAATTAGCTTTTTAACCAGGCTATTTTTAAAAGATTTTTGAAGAAAATATTGTTAATCTAGTTTAGAATTATGTTGCAGAGATAACTGTGATAAAAATATGCCACATCCTCCTAGGAAAAATAAAAAATGTATACATAATCGACCATAATTCTAAACCATTTTTTTGGGGGGGATGGGTAGGCTTATATAATTATTATACCACAGTGGGTCACAAGCAACGCCGTGCGGGATTGATAGTATGCAACAAGGTTGTTTACCAGTGCACCAAAAGTGACAAAGTAAAATGTTTATAAAATCTGAAGCCAAAACAAAGGCCTTGTTGAAATTCTTTTTTTGCACCACAATTTACTATCTTTATGGAATATCTGTCTGAATTTAATTTCACTTTTGGGATATAAATGAGGGGGTACAATTTAAAAGAAATGTACTCATTTTTGTGTGGAAGGATAGTGGGAAACTAATTTTGAAGAATTGGTCCAGATTTGAACCTTGACCTTGCCTGCTTTGTTCTGGTTGATGTAAGCAATGACATAATCAAATTTCTCCATGTGGCAATACTTTTCTATTTTATTTACATTGGGTACACTAGAGTTGTTTGGTGAACTCCTATAATATCCAGGATACATTTCAAGGTAGATACGATACATACCAGTATGTTAACAAATCACTAACCCTTCATCAATCTACTTTTGAAAACTGCAACACAATGTAACACTTGCTACTGCTGGTTTCCCAACAAATACAATTATTGTTTAGTATATTTTGCATGTTAACCACAAGGGTTTTAAATTACTTAGTTTAATGGTCTTGATTTAAGAGGCTAGCTTTGAAAAAACTCACCTGCAATGGCTTAGATAGAGTATGATAAAACCGCTCCCAATGCATCGGGCCAGGTTTCACCCCTCAACCTCCACATCTTGTGCACCGTGAGAGTATAATAGTTTTTCCCACTTGGCCACTACTATTGGTAACTAATCTCGGTTAAAAGCAACTTATTTTCATTTGGTTTTAACTTGAAATATTCTGATCCCACATAAGAACATTACTTTTTAATATTGATGTAAAAAAATACTTATTTTTATGATATATTGTTTTATTTTGTTATAAGATATTTTGTTGGGCTATTTTCTAGTTCTAAGTTGGTTTGTTGGTTGTTGTTGCTGCATGACTTTGGAAATGATAATATTGTTTTCTTCGTCTGTTACCATTAGTTTAACAAATACTGGTGTACATATACACATTTGTGCTGCGAGTTGTTTTTATCTCCAGAACTGTATATTATTCTGATTGTGATTCTTGTAGGGGCTCAATATGTTTTGGTTTATAATAATGCAGTTCCTAGTATTTGTATTAAATCATAACATTTAAGATAATTTCAAGATAATCAAAGTGGGATGGAAGAAACGCAAGTCATAAATATTTTGCAAGTTTTTATGACGGTAAACCATTTTCACCAAGATAAATAAAATATTGCTTCAATATATACGTTTAGATTATCAGCCTAACTTTCTACATTTTGTAGTTTCAACAGTTCTTTTATATTTCTCACAGGCATGATAAAATTTGAACAGCACTTTTTCACTTCATTTATAAAGTTTTTCTGTTCAAATGTCACCATGCCCATGAAAAGTATTTAAAAACCATTTAGGTTATAACGTGTAGACAATTATTCTAAACATATCTACTGAAACAATATATTATTTATTTTGGACAAAAAGTTTTTTCACATAGAAATTGTAAAAATACAGACGTTAACTCATATTCTATTCCCCCACCTAACCACCTCACCATGTTAATTGTAAATTTTGTTCTAGCTGTGCTTCAAGAAGGGAGACATCATCACAGTCACACAAAGAGAAGAGGGAGGATGGTGGGAGGGAACGCTGGGGGAGAAGACAGGCTGGTTCCCCTCCAATTATGTCAAGGAATACAAACTTCAAGGTCAGCCTGTCAACACTTTCATTATTAGTTACAGCTTTGCTTCGGTTAACAGTTGATACATATAACCAGGGGCAAACAAAATCTTAGACTCCCCTTTGTACTTTGTACGGCAGTTTTTCAGTTTTAGCACTAAGCTGTTATAATATATTGATACGTACTCTGTACTTATGTTACTTAATTAATAATTTCTCATGTTTTATGGAATACTAATCAACCCATTAAATGACTGTACTTTATTAAATACAAACGATCAATCCAATTAAGTTAACAAAAGTAAATTCCTCTTTGCAACATTGCACTGTTAGTTTTCTGTAGACCGACAGCGGCAGCACAATGGTGGCGTATTCTACCGTACTGCAGCATATTACTCGAATAACGTAAATCTTAAATTACATAAAGTTAGGGTTTTCAAGAATCTGGAATGTAATCCTATCACTAAGCGAATACTTATTGCTGTTAATTATCTGTACACTGGTTGATGTGAAATTTAGAATAATAACTGTAATAATTGAATTTAATAATTCTGGGGGGAAATGTTGCACCCTGGAATGTGAAACAGGCACAGTGCAATTGCCCCCTTTGCCTCCCTCTTCGACCCCCCTAGACACGGCGCTGCACACAACTTTTAGGAAGAAACAATCAAATATATCTACATAATTTTGAATTTTATTTGTTATTAATATTAGATGATCTTTCTTACAACAGGTTCATTCCTTTTGTCAGTGAACTTAGACCGCCTCCTCCATCAGCTCCCAGAATTTTCTTCTTTCCTTTGAATCAGAATATTAAATATTATTAAAAGATAAGATATCTTATGGTATAAATATTACATTTAAAAAACTACTAGTATATACAGAATCGTGAAATTAACAAAAATTGTCCACATCTACCCGACTTTCCCCTACTTAGACTTATTCAAATGTTTATGAAATCCATAGGAAATATATAAATACACTTTAAAAAATTAAGGTAAGACATATAATCACTAATATTTATCATAGTTACAATTTAGGGAAACATTATCATACCTCATTAGTCATTACCCTTAAGTTAATCAGCATGAATAACTTTGCCTTTATTTTGTAAATTGTAAAAAAAATATTTGTTTTTATGAATTTCAACACCCTTAAGTTATTCATGCTGATTAACTTAAGGGTAATGAGGTATAATAATCTGTTTCCTTAAATTGTAACTATGATAAATATTATTGATTATATGTCTGACCTTGATTTTTTCAAAGTGTATTTATATATTTCCTATGGATTTTATAAACATTTGAATACATCTAAATAGGGGAAAGTCGGGTAGATGTGAACAATTTTTGTTAATTTCACGATTCTGTATACACTAGTATTTTTTTTAAATTTATTATTCATACCATAAGATACCTTAACTTTTTACATTATGAATACACATAGTAAGTTTGTTTACTTATTTTTGATGTGTACAAAAAATTAGCCAAAATATATATATGCATTTTGTCCACATGCACCCCATGGTAGGGTACATGTGCACAGGTAGGGGGTAGATGTGGACATGGAATTGAGAAAGTGTTTGTGGGGAGGTTGGAAATAAACAAAAATATTGTATAGCAGTCACTACCTTTATTATTATTTTAAAATAATATTTTGTAAACCTAAATACTTTTTAACAACAAATTAAAATAGTGGTTTTGAAAAATTTAAAATATAAGCCTAGTTTTATAACCTACCTAATAATAGAAAACAAATACATTAAATGAACATTTTAACTGATGTAACTTTCAAAATCTACAGGAAAATACAAAAGGGAAATTGCCCTTGAAGTACCACCAACATAAGAGGGCTGTGGCAGTTTAAATATAATATTTTTTAGTCCAAAGACACCCATCTGGTGTGGTCAGGGAAATAGAACTTGTTAGTGTCATTCTTTTTCCTTAAAAAGTTCAACTTGTATTCACTTTTATTTAAAATTTCTTCTACATTACTAATGTACTGTTTCACAGATTTTTTTATATATAATTTAACAAGTAAAAAGTCATTGATGTTGTTGATGTCACTTTCATCTTTTTCAATGTCTTGAGAAATATTTATTTCAGTAAATGATTCAGCGTTGCTCGACATTTCTTCTATTGAAACATCACTTTATGAACTATTATTAGGTAGATCTTTTGTTTTGCCTTTTCTTCTTAATTAGATGTTTTGCCAATGTCCGATTTTCTTTAACTATCCTTTTCCTTTCTCTTTTCTTGGTAACTTCTTCAACCCTCTTCTTTTCTGGTGTCGGTTAGTATTCTAGATTTGCCTTTTTTCCTCAAGACTTTTCTTTCAGTTTTTTTGTTTTGGTTTTGGAAATGGCCTAACACTTTCAGGAGAAATAACTGGTGATTGCCATGGAGGAGATTGAATTGTTGGACTTACAGCAAGTTAAATATAATTGATGTTAATGCACACTGAATAGTTGATGTTGAAGGTGATTTAAAGGGTTGGCGTGGTTGATTTTGTAAAGAATTCTTAAGTCTGAGGTTCTTTTTGGCTTACATAGGAATACAAAAAATCTTCTTTGGTGAATACACTTTGATCCATTTGTGAAATACCAGTTTTCTTAAATCCAGACAAAATATTACTCCTCTTGAATGATTCATTGAATGTCACCCCACTTAAAGCTGCTATTTCATAAGTTGCGACTCTATGACTAGGGTTGTTAAAGCCAAATCTTAAAAACTGCCTATAGTTTAGATTTAAATGAACCAAAAACTGCTACATCGAGAGGCTGCAGATGATGTGTGAAGTGTGATGGAAAGGTTAAAAAAAAAATAAAAAAATCGTCAAACCTAGAACAACACACAGGCCTTCACATAGGATTTAACCAAATAAAAACAAGATAAATGCATAATATATCTAAAAAGAACCTTAGACCTAATCTTAAAACAAAAAATTCACACACAGTGTCCACATCTACCCCCCATATAGATGTCCACATGTATCCCATTGAAACAATTGCACTTTTTTTTTGTATTTCTTGGATATATGGTTTGATTTGAAGGTTAAAATAATGCATGAAAGGCAAGAGTATTAGATACCCTTTCTATTATAATAACAACGATTATAGAGAAGCTAATGTTAAATGAATCAGAGGCTTACAAATAATAGTTTAAAAACTTACTTTTTGTATTGAAATTCACTCCAATAAACTTCAGTCCCAGACCTCCAATCACTTTCAAACTACAGCTGAGAATCAGTTGTATGGCAGTAATTTGTTGATATAGAGATCAAGCTCAAGTGTCCACATTTACCCCACCTTTCCCTACAGTGGAAAGCTACACTTTTGTTACTTAGGATAAACTCTTGATCTTTGCATTATGTCCAGGGGTGTACTGAGGGTGGTTTTACATTCTATCTATGCAAATGTGGGTACAATTACTCTAAATTTAGTTTTCCTCACGCATAAACACATTAGCTTAATTAGTTCATATACATATAGCCCGAACGCATTATATAACATGGTGACAAAAAAAAATAGGCCTACACTTAATTTTGAATGCAGATTTAGTTTAGAAGTTGGTAGGTACTATTGTTGTATTAAATATATCAATCATTTGCTCAAGTCTTTTATATTACAGTAGACTCGCGATTAACCAAGGTAATTGGGACTGAGCCTACATCAGATATGAAAAAACTTTGATGATACGGAGTATGTAGGATTTATAGGTTATAGATCACTTGTGTACATTGTTTATAAGTTTCAAATCAATAATTTATCAAAACACATTACTTTACAAAGTATTACATTTATTATATTATAGAGTAAGCTAAATTAAAAAATAAAATTAACAAACATTAAATATTGTGTTAAAATTTGACTCTGACAGAATGAGAGCCTCGGTTAACGTGTAGCCTTAGATACGCGGGGCTCGGGTAGTCGCGAATCTACTGTGTGTAGAAAAATTAATTAATAATGGTTACAAATACATTTAAATTTAATTTTGTCTTAATGAGTATAAATGTTATTTTTCACAATAATCTTGATTAATTCTTTAATTTATAATCCATTATCATCGTCCCTTCTCAGTAATTTATTCTTTGTCTATTAATCTGTTATAATACATTTTTGTTAATTTTATTGGTCATTTGAGGTTGAATATTCAATTTTTTTTTTTTTATTTAGCACCGCGTCTTACTACCCGTTCGGGCTATACGCTTAAGTACTAATTACGCTAATGGATTAGGAATTGGGAAGGTTGAATTTAGAGGAAGTGAACCCGCATTTGCGTGGAGGGAGAGTGGAAAACCATTTAGGAAAAACCACCCCCAGTTCACCCGACCGAGATTCGAACCTTGATCTCCCCGTCCTCGGCAGTCGGGCTCAACACGACTAGCACGTTTGCCAACTACGACACAGAGGCGGGTTTGAATATTCAAAAAGTATTTTTTTTTTAATATGGTTAAGTTCTCACTATACTAATACTATTTCAACTTATGGGTTTTTAATTATAATTTCAAAGTTTATTTTATCAACAAGGGTTGTTTCACATACATGTAATGTTCTGTGCTATATATCAGTGGCTCCCAATTACCACCAGTCAACAGCCCCCCAAGAGGTTCTTTGAGATTGGCAGACCCCCCCCCCACCCCCTCGTTTTTTCTTACCAACAGAATCTAATCTATTCTAGTTATAGAAAATATTAATAATTCATGCGCTAGAAAACATACAAAACTGGGAATTTGGCACAGTGAATCTGAGTCAAATGTGTTTTTACATACTTTTAATTTTACAACAACTCTAGTTGTAATAATAATGAATTATTATAGTAATATTTAACACAAAAAAGGTCAGTCAAGCCTACATGAAAATTTAATTATTAACTATGGAAAAGTTCAAACTTATTCATTTGGGCTTAGTATTAGTGAGATAAATGAAACCTCTCTTCTTTTTTCCCATCACTTCTTGAAGATCAGGTTGAAGGCTGGACACTCTGACTCGAAAATCCAAATACATGTCAAGTCTACTTGTTTTTCATGTAGTACACTGTTGAAATGGCTTGTTTCCACCAGTAAGCTGTACAAAAAGACAGCAGATGTTTCAATGTTTTTTTAACTAGTTAATTTTGATCATCTTAATAAACTGATAACCAGAATTAAATTATTCTTTTCACTGTGATAAATAGATTTGAAAACACCATTGTTTGCTAAGTCAACAAGCTAATCCTCCTCTTCACTAAAATTAGAAACACCTTCAATTTTGCAATCAAATAGGTTTCTTATCCAGGCCGTATTGTTGAAATCATTGGTTTCAACAGGAAAATATTCTCTTAATGTTGTTGCTAAGCTCCCCAGATGCTCGGATATTTTTTGTTTCACTTGTTCTGGTATTTTTTCTGGAATTCATAGATTCCACAAATTCTTTCAAAGTCGGAAAGTTTGTAAAAGAGTCTTTCTCCACTCATTTTGACAACATTTGAAACTTCTTGATGATGGCGTTGATCTTGTCCTCAACACGAAAAATGTCCACACAATTTCCTTGTAAATCCATATTAAGAACATTCAGATGTTCAAACACATCTGCCAAAGAGGCAACCATACATAGCCACGAAAAATCATAAAGTAAATCTGAAAAATGTGTGTCCGGAAGAAACATGCTTACCTCATCTCATAATTAAAAAAATCGTTGAAGAACCGTTCCTCGAGACAACCAACAAACTTCATTGTGAAGAAGAAGTTGAACATGATCGCACCCCATCTCCTTGCATAGTACCTCAAAAAACCTGGGTTACAGGGGTTGCATCTTAATGTGATTTAATACTTTAACTACTTTTCCAAAAGTTTTTTCCATTAATTCTGGAAGGAATTTAGCCACCAAAGCCTCTCGATTAATGCAACATTGAGTCCACTTAATGTGTGGAGCAACAATCTTCACTCTTCCCAAAAGCTCTGTTTTGTAACCAGACATGGACACGACACCATCTGTTGTTATATCAACACATTTTTCTCATTTGATACCATGTTTAGTAAAAAATGGGTTGATTCTTTGAAATGTCTTCTCCTTGAGTATGCATCAATTTACAAGAGAACAAAAAATCCTCTTACAATTGCTTTTCCCATATGAAGTGAACAAAAGCCAGCACAGTAGCTTTTTTCGATATCTCTACCTAACTGAAGAGCGAACATATCACTCATACAAAGTCTAACAAATAAAGTATTATCTTTATTTTCACGTAAATCAGAAATTCTTCTTTGAATTGTGTTATTTGAAAGAGCTACTGAACTAACTAGCTTAGCTGCTGAGTCACCTTATCATTATTTTACAAATAGCAGCTGGAGCCGGGAGAATAAACTCTTCAGTCATTGTATGAGCCTTGCCAGATTTGCTGATAAGCTGTGCAACTTCATATGAAACTAAGCATATGAAGCTCTCATTCACATTGTGAATTTGAGATTTAATAGCATTTTGTGATCTTTTTAATTCTCCTAGCTAAATTTTAAAAAATTCCAAAAACTTACTTTTGTCTTCTTGATGTTTAGTTTTAAGATGATAGAGCAATTTAGTTGGTTTCATGCATTTATTTGACAAAATTTCCAAACAAATAACACATTGTAGCCTTGGATCAGCTTCAGGGCCTATAAATGTAAAGCCTAGTTGTAAATATTCACTGTTATATTTTCTTACTTTCACACTTTCGCTACTCTTCGATCATTCATTTTTAAGGTTAGGTTTGGAGCAGCTAGGATCATAACTTAAATCACTGGGAGTTTCTTCAACCTATTCTTCCTCTTCAACGTCACTTATTGTTCTTTTAAAAGAACCATTTTAAAGCCAGTGGTCCATGACTAAAAAACAATCACACAAAACTAATAAAACGTAACAAATCAATATAAATAACTTAGCAATGTCTGACAATTAGCACTGCAATATAATGAGTGATGTGACAACTCGATTCGACAGGTCGGTTCAAGCGCCTTTGGGATGTACAGTAAGCACTGCGCAGGTGGGTGAGGAGGAGGGGAAGCTTTTTATTAATTAAGATTAGGTCTACTGTTGTTTAGTTATTATTTTAACTTTTAATTTTGTTAAATTTTGGCTGTTGTTGCGAAATACCTAGGAACAGCTTGAGGGTCCGCGAACCACCTTTTGGGAACCACTTAAATATATAGTACATTAATCCTAATTTTCACTACTGTGGAAAATTACATTTAAACTCATTAAGACACAATTAAATTTAAAATTATTTGTAATCATTGTTGATTAATTTCTCTAAATAATATATTATAATTCTTCTTACTAAAACATAAATATGTTTTAAAAAATCAAATGTTTTAGTTTTACTAACTCATGTAACTATTTTATAGACATTACCATTGTTTTACTGTTAAAATCTCATCTAGTTGAGAGATAAACTTACTTTTTTACTTTATAACAGATTTTAAAGAAAAATATACCGATGCTCATGTTTATTATTTACCTTTGCATATTTTTATATTTATTAAAACAATTAATATTTGTCAATGTTAAAGGGATTAAATTTATATTACAGGAATATATAATAAAACTAGTAACAAAACTTTGATATCCAGCAGCCAAGCTTTATTTTGTCATTTTTATCTCAAGTGTAAGTTCAAAGTCACTAAATTTAAACTTTTCTTTGAAAGAAAGCTGCCACACTTGAAAGAGTGTTGTGTGTGTCCTCAAACCAGGAATAAAACTAGTAGTAAAAAACTATTGGCAATAGTGTTGGTAAGGTGCCAGACAGGCCTCTCCTCTTAGAGGCGTGGAAAATATCTCACCGTGTTCTTCATCTTACTCTTCCTCTTTGTTGTTTGCTTTCTGACCGATGGCTGTATTTAATTAGTTTGCGTTAGATAACTACAGGGAATCTAGAAGATTAATAGCCAATAGAGTAACACTTGAAATATCTTACATTTTGGTATCTCAAACATTAACTATCAACATACAAGAACAAGAGTTTGAACGATAAGAAGGATTGAAATTGTGCTGCATAAAGTTGAATTGTACATAATACATTACTGTTAATCTGACATCTTAGCTCAGTTGGTAGCGTATCTGCCTACTGAGTTAAGGGTCTTGGGTTTGATTCTTGGCATGACTGAAATCTTTATTATTCGTGAAATATGGGTCTATTCTTTCACATTGATAAGTTAATGGCTGGGGACTTTGTGCTGTGCCTGCCCTAGTCTTAAATTATATTATAAGGCATATGAAGCTATGGCAGGCCTAGCCAGCTGGTAGTGGAAAATATATGGCTTGAATAAAAAAACTGACCCTGGTCATAGGCTGGAAACAGTAATGGATGTAAACAAATTACTGCTAAAACTAAGATATTGCTTTTTAAAATATCTATTTAAAATATTGATTTTAAAAATGATTTGGTAATGTTATCTATTAATGTTTGTTTGTTCATACATTTATATTTTTACATTTTCACAAGATTTGTACTAATCTATCATATAAACCAATAGATTGAGCTACTAAAATACTAATGAAATTTTAAATTTATGGAATGATCAACATATTTATTATCTTCTAATTGGTGTAGTATGAATATCTAGAACCATTAAAATTAGGTATTGTCATTATTTAGAAGATTATGATTTGGAAAAGCTATCAGTAAATTGGTTCTTAAACCCTTACTGTATTTGATTTATCATGAATTTTTATTTTTAATAACTTTCTGTTCTACTTGATTGCTTGGAAGATGTCTACGATGAAATGATTCTCTCGAGTTAGTTTTGATGTGTTTCATCTTGTCAACTGGTTCAAAAGAGGAACCATTCATTTGGTTTATAATTCCACAAATGTTAATTATATTTTATTATCAACAAACCCCTTTTCACTCAGCTCACTTATTAGGTATTTCATAAAATCACAGATAAATGTAGATAATTAAGTTCATGCAATATAATTTCACCATACTGCGCTGGGAAATTTTTAAAATCATTGTTAAGTGTAGGTAAATCCTACTATTTGTTAAATTATTAGACCATTGCTTTCGGTGAATCTATACCTTCACCGGTAATTTTACAAAATAATGAGTTCATTAAGAAAATCACACTTATATTATAAACATAGAAGATTTAGAAAAAAAAAAAGTTCATAAATCAATAGACAACAGATAATTTGTAAATAAAATAGGAAATTTGGAAAATGAGATTGAAATTTATAATTCATTAGTGAAAAAATAAATTGACTTTCCATATGATTTATTCATTAGTCCTACTAAAAGAAAGAGCATTTATTTCTGTAAAATTTTCTTTTTGTAGTTTCATCTGATTCTGAACTACACCACTTTTTGTAAAATAATATATACATAATTTTGGGTTGGCACCTGTGTTTCGCATTGCCTGGTTAAACAATTCAAATAAACAACCCTTATATAAAATGAACTCTGAAAAAAAAATTAGAAACAATAAATACTATCAAAAATTTGGTAAGGAAACAAAATATCAGCTGCTTAACTTATATAAACATTAAATTAAGAAAAAAATTCACAAACCAGAAACATATTCACACCATGATGTGATCATGGCGGGGCTTAACGTATTTCATCTGGTAATAAAAAAAAAAATTAAAGCCTAATGGTGCTGTCTGTTTAAAAAAATATGATTTAGAGTTTAACATTTAAGATGTATTTTTGTGGTGCCATTTAGTGACCATATAACTCACTATAAGACATTATTTGGTTTGCTCCACTGTATAGGCTGCATGAGTGTTTTAGCCATTAGTTGGTGCGTTGATAAATCTGTGAACTGAGAGTATAATGGCTAGAGACACATTTTGTATATGCGCAAATCAAGAATGACAGACCACTCACTCTCTTGGCTTCTCCTAGCTACAAAAAAGTAGAATATGATTTTAAGTAAATTAAATTAAATAATATACAAGTTTTGTCATAGTTTATTTAAAATAAAATACTCAAAACACAGGTGTTAAACCCAATGAAAGAATATAAAAAAACCAATTTGATCAGAAATAAATATGTACAGTCAACTCTGGTTATAATGAACCTCTACAGACTCAAATATTTTTTTCACTATGTCTGAAGTTCAATAAAACTGATTTTTTTAAAATCTAAACAGTGACAAACAAAATAAAAGTTCAAATACAATCGTCCTTTATTGAAATATATTGCTTAGTCTCAAAAACAATCGGCTACATGCTGTTATTCACAATATACCGTTTTAGTTAATATTTTTTCCATATCCATCTTTAGAGTCTGTGCTTTTTCCGCACTTGAGTCCACACTATCCATGCATTGAAAAAAACTAAACTGAGCAGATTTTTTTTTTTTTGAGTTTCATATATTCTCTCGAAGAAAGGGATTAGTGAAAACAATTACTAAATGGCCACAGACTGTCATTCACTATCCTATAACTCCTTTTGTATTAATACAATTCAGAAGGCTGTCTTCCTTTACTTGCCACAGACAAAGGTATTAAAACTCAAGCCAGGTCAATTAGTACAGTGACAGTTTAAGCTCAACCCTCACCCTCCACATTCCGTACTTTCAGTCTGAAAGCTTTGTACTACCTAAACAAGAACTCGGGTAGAGAATCGGTGTTTTCAAGTTTAAACAACCAAAAGTTATGTTTTTAAATAATTATTATGTTAGAATGACATTTCTTATTGAAAGTACAATTTTTATGTTCACTAAAACCGAAGTTGAGGGTTCATTATAAACAATTTTTTTAACACACACCGAATTGTATGTGAGTTGGGACCAATGCATTAGGTTCACTGTATCCGAATGTTCACTACGACCGAGTTCACTAAAACCAGAGTTGACTGTACCTTTTATTTATATACAACTTCTTATTATAGATGGCAGAAACTCTCTAGATTCTGGTAAAACCTCTCCCTCCAAGCTGCCTCCTGAAGTAGTAGCCCAGCAGAAGGCATATCGTAACCTGGTGTTGAAAGATCTCATTGAATCCGAGAAGGCTCACGTTGCTGAACTTCAAGGGCTCTTGAAAAACTTTCTTCATCCACTGGAGAAGTCAGACATGTGAGTATTGACCTGATTAACATTTGGTAATAAGTGTAAATACTAATGTGTCATGACCAGTCTTGATATTAGAGTCATATTGAATCATGCCTCAATGGTTGAGGAGCAGTTTTCAAAACTGAACAAGGTTCATTTGCCTTGTCCAGATGGTATTTTTTCCCTTAATTGAACATAAGTATAAATGATGGATTAAATAACCAAGCTATTATAGTTGTTAAGTACAATTATAGCCACATCTAAATATATTTGAAATGAAAAATTACACCTGCACACAGGAATGGAATCTGGGACCTTTGGCTTAGTATGCCAATGACAATTGTACTATTGGCAGCATAAAGCCCTTTGAGTCGAAGGTAGCTGCGTTATATGATAACTCGTGATCTTAATTGATTGCTCATTATGTAGCTGACGATCCCTGCACGTCTTATACATACTTTGATACTGATTCTAAGATATGAGTGAAGAAATACCCTGAGCATAGGATAACCCCTGGATAGCTTAGTGGTTAGAGCATGGTCCTGAGTTCGATTTCCATGCCTGAGTGTCACTTTTCAATTTAAAGAATATAAGTGTAAATGTTCATGTATTTGTTTGTAGTTTAATTTAACTAATATGTGATTAAGTAGTGTAATACATATCTATTAATCTTAATATTGTTTTGTAAATTGTACTTTTAGAAACCTAATTTGATGGTAATCAATGTATAACAATTGTGACTACAAGCATGATTGAAATATTTTGATAATAACACACTATTTAAAAAAAAATTACAAATAAATATATTAACTTATTCACAAATGCAATATTAATAAGTATATTTCAAGTACATATTTTACTAATTGAATATTAATTGTAGTATACAACCCAAAATAGTTTTAATCATAATTTTGATTGATATGTATAATATATTTAATATCCAGCTTGACAAGGGATGAGTATCGCCAACTTGTCGGCAACATCGGGAATGTGGTGGAATCTCACCAACAAGTGTTGGCATCCCTGGAAGAATGTAGCCAGCGCCCTGCGTTGGAGCAGAGGGTGGGTAAAGTGTTCCTGTCGGCCGCACCTCGTATTAAACAGGTTCACCAGGCCTACTGCGCCTCCCACCCCAGGGCTGTCTGCATCCTGGACAAGTTCAAGTGAGTGCACTTTGTAAAGTGTTTTTTTAAATTGTATGTTAGCCTATAAGCTCTTTGTAGCACACGAGTTTTTAAACCAAAACTAGCGTGATTATTTAGCGCTTAATACCTTACTATAGATTGTGTATTAAGACAATGATAAGAGTAAGAGCCATATTGGTAAAATTATTACATGTTCGACTCATACAAGTCATTAATGAATAATCTTAGGTGTCATATGGACATAGGTATGAGCTAGTCTTCTTTATATTCAGCTTAAGAATCTGAAGGTGTCCAAGCATGGTCAAGCATATAACCTGACACGGGCCCACCCACATTCCCACACAAAAAACAACTCTTTAGATAATTCATTGGGTATTGTTTTATCTTCATTGAATCCATCTATTGATTGTTCTACAATGAGGGGGTACATTGGCTAAATGATTTGTTACCCAGCACACTTATCTTGGTGATACTGGAGTAGAAATTGTTTAGATAAAACACTAATAAACACACAAACGCGTTTTTTAAGGACAAGCTTTCATTGTCACAGACAGCTTCATCATGTATACTTTCTTCAAGCGATGAAGCTGTCTGTGAAAGTGAAAGTGTGTCCTTAAAACTGTGTTTGTGTGTTTTTTTAGTGTTCTAGCTAAACATTTTCTACTCCAGTATCACCATGCATGATAAGTGTGCTGGCTATCCCTCCTAATTAAAACCATGATTTAGCCTAGTGCTCTTTTCCAAATAACCTAAATGATGTGATACTAATTGAAATTGATAAAATAAAGAAAAAGGAAAAGTAAACTCTTAAAATTAAATGAAGAAAGCCCACCTAAGGGAAGAGGGAAAATTTGGGAAGAATTCATTGCACAAAGGTGAAGTCTCTTTATTTTTTTTCTTCCGTTTTTATAGAAAAAATAATCACACTCACGTTTAAACACAAATAGAGTAATATTTCGGCATTGTTGCCTTTATCAAACAAAAAAGAAGGAAGAAGAAGGACACTTAATGCAAACACAAAACTAATACATTTTGAATTCAAAAAGCAAAATTATTACTTTTTGAATTCAAAAAGCAAAATTATTACTTTTTTTAGCACCGCGTCTTACTACCCTTTCGGCTTAACTATTACTTGATTGCAAGTTGACATAAACATTCACTCTGTACATTTTAACTAATGTAATTTTCGACATAATAATTTGGTATTCTATAAAAATACTTCATTTTTGTATCTAACATATGGATAATACTTTTTATTGCCAATTATTTTATAAGTTTTTGCATGCTAACAGTTAATGTCTCGGCTGAAAATATTGTATGAAATTGTCTATATGGAGCATGATAATTACACATACTATATTGTTATGAACAGAGATGAACTGAATACATTCATGGAGGCGCAAGGTGCGGCAAGTCCCGGCTTGCTCGTACTCACAACCGGTCTGAGCAAACCCTTCAGACGCCTGGAGAAGTATGCCGGCATGCTGCAGGAGCTAGAGAGGCACGTGGAAGAGAACCACCCAGACAGGGGGGACACGCAGAGATCTGTCAGTGTCTACAAGGACATCGCTGTGAGTGCAGCCTCAAACTTTCTCAAGTCGCGTTCTTGGAGTCCAACAGAAATATTTATCGGTTCTGGTTCTCCAATCAAACCTTTTAAGGTTCTAGTACTGGTTCCAGTTAGAGAAATATAAAGTTCCTCTTATTTTCATTTCTAAACTAGATTCTTATTCTGGCTTAGGTTATTTTAATAGGGCCTACGTCGTAACTTGACCAAAAAAAATCTAGTTTTTCAAAGCAAAATTAATTTAAAGAAAGGGGAATAAATTGCAATTATAAAAAATAACTAGACACGTTTAAAACCTTTAAGAACCAATAAGAACCTTTATGAACCTAAACATATATGTTGGTTCCAACCATAATTCTGGTTCTTAAGCAATTTTTTTAGGGTTCCTGTTTTGGTTTTAGTTCCTTAAAAATATCTATTAATTTCGGCTATCGGTTTTAGTTCCGGTTCTGGTTCGACCCTCTGGTAATAACTATGTAGCCAATATTTTCTCTTCCATAAACAATGGCATTGGGCATACCACAAACTAACTTAATAGATTAAATCAAGGGTCACCAAACTCTATGAGTATTGGAGTTATCTCCAAAATGTCAAATTGTCTCGCAAGCTACCCGAATTAAAAAATTATCCTTATCATGTATTGTCTATTATTGTAACCTGTACAGAAGAATTGCTTTCACTACTTGGTGAATGTTTGGCAACCCCTCGAATAGATCATTTTGTGAACTTGATCAAAATTCCTGAGTTCATTTCTTGTATAGTTGTCATTTTTCAACTGAATTAATATAATAGATATCATGATTCCTGTTTTTATCATTCCCAATTATTAAAGTTTAACCTTGATTTTTGACTCATTATTTTGATTTTTTAACATTTATTATTCCAATCTTATTACAAGCATCCAACCTCACATTCAAAACATATTATTTATTTATAGGGTTGTGTGGATAGTCATTTTTCACTTTTCGTCTAGTTAAAATTAAGTGTGAATGAAAACATCGAGTTTGAGTAATATAGAGCAATATTTATTTCAATTTGACCCGAAAATCCGACACACTTTTTTCTTATAAACACACTTTATGAAACCCTACTGGGCTTATGATCACACCCTTAGATAATATGTAACAAATGTTGTAACTTTGAGGACTATATATAGTTAAATCAATCTACATAAAAATATTCTATAATCTCCACAACAGATGGTGCTCTTTACTGCTTCAGAAACTTTAAAAAAAATATATGAACCTTGACTCTTAAGATAACAATTTAACCTCAAGCCAAAATGGCTGACAAAATCAAAAAGTCAAAATTATAACTCTCCAAAACTACTTTTCACACATGGCCATAGAGACTTTTTGTTGCCGTCAATTGGTTACTTGAATAAATACTTTAATTATTTACTAACTTTTTTGTTATAAAATTTTACTATTAAATTTCAACTTTATTTTATCTATTATGTAATAAGAAAAAACAATGAACACACTTAGATCTAGGGCTTAAGAAAAGTAGCCATTTAATAGCTTACTTACCTCACTTTTTTAAGTCAGAATGAAATGGCTGTATTAATAAATAACAAGAATATACACTTTCATATTAAATAGATAGATAAACAACACATTGTTGATCATGATTAAAAAGGTATACCTTAGAAATGATTAAAACTTAGTTAGACTACAACAAAAATTTTAAAATCTTAGTAGTAAGACATATAAATTAACATCATTTTTTAAAAATGAAATATTGAGGAGCTCCATTTGTTATGAAATAATATCTTAAAATTGAATCAAATTAATTATATTCATAATTTCCAGAAATTTTTTTTTCCAAGTTTGGTAAAAATCTTCTAAGTCAAGTTTGAGCAGCTACTAAAACTTGACTCGAAATTGAATTTTTGGGTACTAGCACATCCCTATTTATTTATATACTATGCTATAATGTATTTTAAAAAAATCTAAATAGTAAAGAAAAAGTTTAAACAATGTCACATTTTTTGATTGATGCGATCACTAGAATACAAGAGTCGTGTTAAGTACATTTACATTTTTCTGTTGCTAAATTGAATTGTAAAATAGCTACTAATGATCACAATAAAAATACACCCAATTCTGAATATTTCTGTTTTGTTTGAATACCAGAACTTTCATTTTCTGGAATTTGAGATCTAAAAGTCAAGGTATTGAAATTTGTGTATTAAGATTGATTCTGTCATTATCAGTAAGGCTGGTTGCACACTGCATTGAACATTATTTGTTAACACACAATGGAACAAAAAGGTTTAGTGTCATGGAACAAAACAAGATAAAACATGTTCTTCGTTCAGACTGTCCGTATTCGTCAAAATGGCAGAAAATGAGGCTGCTTGTTGTTGTAGGAGTTTGTGGTGATGCTTAGTAAAGAATAGGAATGTGATAGAAGTAGCTGGGTCTAACATTTTTTAAGTTGAATCTGAATCAAATATAATGCTAAATTTTTGTTATTGAATCGAATCCTAATTAAGCCCATTGCTTTAAAATAATTGGATCAAATATTATATTTTAAAAATAGTTTCAGATCAGAATCAATTAACTGGTTTTGGTCTTAATATGATAGTGTTTCAAATCAAATTTGTGTTGAATATTTAAAATGCTAAGTTTCTGAATCCAATCCAATAATAAAATATTTCGAAAATTGTTTAACACTTTAGACACATTTTAGGTTTGTTTAAAAAATATATATAATAAATAGTACTTATTTCAAAAAGTGAAAAATCAAATAACGCTCACACCACTTTTTTTAATAATAATACAAGATACTCACTGTCACAAACAATGATAACCCACTTGATTCCTTTATGACTTGGAACTTAAGTTAATTTCTCTCTTCACTCTACCATTCAACTGGTTTCTGGTCTGATTATATTAATTTGTTAAGTAAGTATGAGTATACTGCATTCACGGTAGGAATTACTCTCTTAAAGGTCTTTTTTCCTATCAAAATCCTACCATATAATAGCTTTCCGGTAGGGAAAAAGGCCTTTCAGAAAACAATTCCTACGCTGAACAGACTTTAGATTTGAATTTGAAGCTAAACAGATCGAATCCGAATCTAAAATGTATTTAAACACAAAACTTCAAGCCAAATCCAAATCTTCCAATAATAGTTTTCAAAATTTCAAATTGAATTCAAAATTTACTAAGATTTAAATTTAAATGCAAAATTTGGAAGGTTTGCACAGGCTTGGATATCAATCTTGAGTTTGTTTCCCAGATAGGTGGTTAGAAGTGGCTTTCCCATTAAAGTAGTTTTCAAGCTTGGCTCCAGGTAATTTTCTTTTAGCTATCCTTTGTATCTCCACCTATAGATTAATTTGTTTAATCTCTTTTTAGGTATTTAATGTCCACTTTCTGAAATGATTATTTATATCAGCACATGCAAGCTAACATAAATCTAGAACAGACACACAACACCCAGCCTCTGGCCGTTAATTCCTCACTTTGAAAGGTAAAAGCCACATTTCATTAATGATACATTATTTGGCCATGCCAGGAATCAAACCAGGTACCCTTGGTTCAGAAAACACACATGCTGCCGACTGAGCTAAGTTGTCAGACGTCTTGTTTAAATTGATTACATTTTTAATAAACTGTTTGTTAAATATATCAATAAAAGATTTAATAAAACATTTTTATTATTAAATAGTATATTAGTAACAAAATCCACTACTTACAATTGAAACCTTTTTTCCACCTTTGGGTTTTCTGTAATTTTTGTTAGTTCCTTAAACATGATCTATTGTTTATCATTGGCCTAATGGACTTGTTTCAGTCGGCTTGTTCCTCCATGCGCCGCCAGAAGGAGTTGGAACTAGAAGTGTTGACAGGAGGTGTGCGAGGGTGGGAGGGGGAGGATCTTTCCTGTCTGGGCGAGATCTTGCACATGGGCTCCGTGGCGGTCGGACCAGATCACATGGACCGCTACTTGGTCCTGTTCCCCACCACGCTGCTTATGCTCAGTGTCAGTCAGCGGATGTCAGCATTCATCTATGAGGTGCCAGTTGAGTTCTATGACCATATTTCACTCTAGTTTGAATTAACCTATTGGCCCGAGTATAGTGCACTGTTTTTCTACTAAAAATGTACTTTTGAAAACTGTACATATTTTATATATGCATTCTAACATTTTTCACTGAAAAAAAACTCAGCTTCTTACAGAAGTCTCTTTTGTAGCATATTGTAACCAAACTGTCCATCTGGTAGGAATCAGCATGTATGTGCGCATCTAATAATAAACTAAAGGTCAAAACAAAGGGAGCAGGATGATTTCCACCCTTCAGTGTTGCAGGTAATTTAGTAGGTCAGTGTTAGTTGTT
This sequence comes from Timema genevievae, assembly GCA_902155825.1. NCBI lineage: Eukaryota > Metazoa > Arthropoda > Insecta > Phasmatodea > Timematidae > Timema > Timema genevievae. Next base: position 164,975 of record CABFWO010000750.1, read on the forward strand.
GGTAGAATCTATTCTATGTTATTAGTATTAAAAAACCACCCATGGCAGATCCGAAAGTGAGTAATCATGTTGAAAAGAAGGCTTCCTCTGAGTCTCAAGTAAACAAGGAAATAAGAGAAACCACAACATGAATTTTAAATTAACAACAATACATGAGGTGTAACAAACAAATAACATTCAGGCTGTTAACAAGTCTTCTGGTGTTTCCGAGGCTAATATTCGAGTTTGGAGGGAAAAAATGAAAATTTTAGGTATGTCTTCATATCAAGACAAATATTCAGCTGGAAAAATAAGACTACGTTAAATTTGTTAAGTTTTTACTTCGTGGTGTATTTGAGGCCTTTTATTTCTCATATATAACCTTTAAAATATTAGGGTTGTATAATGTGCGAGGTCATATTATATTCGAACCAATATGGTATTATTGTTCAGGATTGACTGCTTAGAAATCCTTTTAAGATAACCGGAGGACCTTTGGATTAATGAACTCAGTCCTTAAATATTTATTGGTATGTGTGAACAAAATACAGATTTTGTTAGGCCAATTTATTGCAACCATGAAAAACATATTCTATCCTAATTTGATAAATGAAATGATTATCACAACATGTAGTTTAATTATCTTAGATTTTTGTTATTTAAACATTAATTTGTAAAAGATATTTTCGTTTACCCTGAAAGTTAGTAAGCTTACCTTGATTGTTCCCACTGTGGTGTAGTATATAAAATAGGGTCATAATGTAGTCACTCAAGTTAATACCTTACATACAAAACACAGTGTACGTAACAATATAGAATTACAAAAATTGAACATAAATGGGTAATTTAACTCTCAACATTTATTTTTGCGAAGCTTCATAATTTTCGAAAGTGGAATTTTATTTGCGAATCAAAGACAAAGCTGACTAATATTATAAGTGAAGTATAAGTTTTAAAAGCTTCTTATACCCCTAAAAATAACCCTATCTTTTTCCTTATGTTTGTTCTAGTCATTGAAAGTTATGGCAAGGCGAACAAACAAAAGAGTCAACTATAATAAAAAGTAGAGTAGCTTTCCTCTTACAACTCAAGTTTCACCTTTTGCAAACGCAATATTACTCTATTAAAAAAAAGTCACTTTAAGGTGAATGACACCTTATCCACCGAAATCAACATTGATGGGATGGTTTCATGTGCCCATTTCGATATACACACACGTAATATGACAAACCTCTTTCACCACTTGTATACAATTAACAAAGAAACCAACTTTCCCTCCTTTCTTAAACTTTTCATTATTAGTCATTATTTATCACGGCATCTTACTACCCATTCGGGCTATATATATGCCTAAGTACTAATTACGCTAATGAGTTAGGAATAAGGAAGGTTGAGCATAGAGGATGTGAACCTGCATTTGCGTGGAGGGAGAGTAGAAAACCATTTAGGAAAAACCACCCCAGTTCACCCGAGTGAGATTCAAACCTCGATCTCCTTGTCCTTGGCAGTCTAGCTCAACATGAAACTAGTGTTTTAGCTAACTACGCCCCCTAGGTGGGTCTTAAACCTTCCAACCATTATAAACTGGCAGGAAACTCACAAAAAGAAAAATCAAGAAGCTAAACTTAAATTAATAGAGAAAAGAAACTAAACAAAAGAGAATAAGATAAAACGTATAACTCAACCTAAAGTTATTTAACAATATACTAGCAGAAGTAACCAGCGTTACCCTGGACAATGCTTTTCTTTGCTTCAAATAAACAGATTTTTTTTTTTTATCTATACCATCCCAGTTTTTAATAAAATAAAAATCTAGTTAAGAATTTAAAATTTTTGCTTCTAGGTTCAAATGTTCGTGCACAGAGGCTACTAATATTAAAATTTCACTCCTCTGCTTGCAGTAGCTATTGCACAATAGCTTGTGACAAACTCTTTATTTTATTAATATAGATATACACTTTAGAGGATCAAGCACCTTAAAATATCATCCTTGAGAAAAAATGAAAACTGTGCTAAGTTCTTAAAAGCATTATTTTAAGATTAATGTTAGTTATTTTGTTAAAATTATATTTTATATCCTCAAAAATTAAACAATGGAAATTGTGATCAAAATGTGATAAAGATACCTTTTTTTTTCCTTCAAGATAGATTTATATTTTACACACTTTTTATCCTAGTTATTTTGTCACTAGAATTTGCTTCTAATAATATCACTCACTATAAGGAAAACCTCTTAAAGCGAACAGAGGTTTTCCTTATAGAGATACATTATATATTTGCATCCAATGTCCAGTTCCTGTGTTTGTCATTTATGTTATTCCTTTTACATGTTCCTATCTATGTGACCTATCATTATTTACACATTTCCTTTCTCTCCCTCCGGTTTTACTCTTTTAGGATGTTGCTTTGTGTGTTTCACATTCCCTTCTGATGAGTTTCGAAATAATGAAACCTAGGTCTGGGGATTGAGTGTAGGGTAAACGATCGATTTTCTTCAAGAGGCAACCATTATCTCTTTGTCCAATGGCAGCAATTTAAAGTGTGAACTGTGTTCGTCTTTTCATTGTAAAAGCCATATTGTGTTTGTACTTTTTTCTATGTTTTTATCCACCTTTCCTTTACCTTCTTTCAAATATAATACTTCTAATATTATCATAAATTCTCTTGTCTCCTCAAATATATTTGCATTACACTATAAATAAAAATTACATGTTTCAGTTATGTTGAAATTATAATTTTAGCAGCACAATCAGATTGTTTCCAAATACTTAGTAAATGTTTTTATTTTCTATGTATTAATTTACCTAAATATTTTCAAAGATGTATTTAAAATATACATAATGTGACTTATATTGTTGTTAAGTAAACACACACCCACTTCAGGGGCCGCATGGTGTAAGACACTACTCTTGCAGTAGACTAGACTGCCGATTACAGAGATCTAGGTTCGGCTATCATTAGGGTGTACTGAGAGTGGTTTTGCACTCTCCTTCCGCACAAATGCGGGTACACTCTCGCTACCTTCCTAATTCCCAAAATCACCAGCGTCACACATATAACCCAAATTGGTAGTAAGCACACAACTACATTAAATGTATTTTAAACTCATTTAATGATTTGACTTTTTTTTTACCAAAGTAAACTTGTTTATGTTTAGGTAGACCTTAATATATATTATTCCAACTCAATGCCTTCTTAAACTTTGATTCATTGTTATTTTAGTATATATTTTTATTTGTGTTTCTTTACAGGGGAAATTACCATTAACTGGCATCACTGTCTCAAAGTTAGATGACTCGGACACATACAAAAATGCTTTTGAGGTCACAGGTGAGATTATTAGATTTATTTAATATTTAAAGGAATAGTATAAGGTTTCTTTTTTTTTTGTTCTTTCACCCTTCCCCAATAATGTTTGAACTAGAAAATGATTTTGATCAAATTTAATGGACATGGTGGCAAGCAACATTTGAAGATTAAAGCACTAAAAAGTAGCATACACCATTAAGCCACACTAATTAATTTCTGCATACTTTGGTTTTGAATGCAATAATATTTTTTTTAATTCCAAAATTTTGTTTGAATACAATAGTTGTTTTTTTAATCTGAAATTTTAAAATATGGATAAATGTAACTGTCATCCTTCCGAGACTCTTGCGTGGGATTTGTTGGGGAGCTGTGGGGGAGATAATTCACAATACAACAAATACGTTCAGGTTTTACAGAGCGTTTTATTGGAATGAAGGATAGAAGTTACATTTAATAGGACTGATGTCTATGAGTGTTCTACTGGTCTCCTGGTCACCTGTAGATAAACCCGGTCATTCAACACAACTGAATCATGTCCTAGCACATCACTGATGCTGGCGGTACAACTAGCTCTTAAACAATCTTGAACCACGTTCTCTTCCTTCACACATAGAACCATCTAACTCACTCGGCAGCTGCCAGCGGACTCATTTCTCCTTCCCCACACCATTTTGACCTCGGACCCCCTCGCATGATCCTCTCAATCAGCTGAACCAATCAGGGAACTAAGCCCTTACCCAAGAAGAGTTGAAATACCGCTGAATTAGCAACTATCAGTTGAATTGAGTGTTCAGCGCCTTCCCCAGTTCTTCGCCAAATCATGCAGGGTTTCTAGTAATGTGACATTTAATTCACGCCTTTGTAGCTTGGTGCACTTCTCATCTTGTATTTATAAAGAACTAGATATTATATAAATTGGGAGCACTATTCTAAAAGACTTAAATAGAGATCGTTAGATAAATTTAGTTTATAAAAAAAAATCCACAACTTCTAACCAAATTTGGCTCTTATGCCACCAACCCATTGTATTGGAATATAAATTTGTTATTTGTGTTTCTCATTAAATCAGGAGTATTGCGTTATTATATTACAATATTTTAATAAATTCACTTCACAGCCACCATGTAATTGGAGTAAAATAATTTTTTTAATTTGAGGAGCAAAGTAAAACTTAAATTATGTTTTTAAATGTGTGTATGAAAACATTAACACTTTATGTTAATGTAATTTAAGTTCTAGAGATAGAAACCAAACTTGAAAGATAAATATACTAGGTCTTGATAAAAACAAATAAGCCTCTCTCTTCATTTCTTCATTTTTAAATAATTTTCATACTCTCATCTTCTCAACACATTTAACATATTTCTTAGGCCCAGTTACACATCATTTAAACCTTTTAAATATATAATATATCTCTTTAAAGAAAACCTCTTTTTGTTTTATGAGGTACGAGGCGCATCCACAAAGTAAGGTCTGTTGAGATATGACCGCCAAAATAGACTTGTAGGCGGGTCACACATGTGCAGTAGCATAGATTGACTCATCAGCTTTCTATTGATCCCTTTACTTCAGTTTTATCCTCATCTGATGTTCTGTGTGAGTGATTTAAAATGAGTGCTGTCATAAATAATCCCACCAGTTGTGGGGTTCGTAGTGTCATGATTTTTGTTAGTTGAAAACCTTAACGCTGCAGAAATGTAAGGTTTACAGGCCTGATGTCATGAGTGAAAGTAAGGTGAGAATATGGGTCCGTCTGTTTAAAGAAAGTCACCAATGTTCATGATGAGGTGACTGTGTGGTGACTGACAATTAGTGGAACGTGCGGACACAAAAATTTGTGAGAACCGTCGTTTCACATTTACAGAAATGTCTTTTGAATTTCCAGAAATGTCATGATCACTCATTCACAAAATCGTGATAGAAAAGCTAGGCTACAGGAAACTGTGCGCCAGATGTGACCCCAAAATGCTGACTGAGGCACACAAACAAAAACGTGTGGAGTCAGCTCAAATGTTTATGCAGCATTTTGAAAAGGAAGAAGATGAACTTTTTTCCTCAAATCTTAACTGGATGCGAGACTTGAATTTCGTATACGAATGTATGCAGTGGCGTCAACATCCCTAAAGGCAAAAAAATAAATAAAAAAAATAATAATCAAACACAAATGCTCTGTCAAAAAAATCATGGCTTCCGTTTTTTGGACCCAGATGGGTGTCTTGCTTGTTAATTTTCTTGAACAAGGAAGAACCATTAATGCTGCAGGATATTGTGAAACCTTAAAAAGACTCAGACGCGCAATTCAGAAGAAAATTTGTAACATGCTGACATCAGAGATTCTTCTTTTTCATGACAATGCTGAGCCCACACTGCAGATCAAACTGTTCAGCTGATTCAGCAGTTGGTATGGGAACTGCTGGACCACTCACCCTACAACCTAAACCTCGCTCCAAGTGACTTATCATTTGTTTTTAAACATGAAGCAGGGGTTGCCCTCTCAGCGTTTTGCAAAAGACATTGAACTGAAGAATGGTGTGAATCACTGGCGACAGATTTTTTTGAAAGGGGAATAAAGAAGTTGGTGTCAAGATATAAAAAAATGTCTCGAAGTCATTGGGGACTACGTGGAAAAATAAAGTAGGTATTCATGTATTTTTAGCTGCTTATAAAACTTTTATATCCTTACTAGTTTAAAAAAAATTAATTTATCAGACCTTACTTTGTGGACCCGCCTCGTAATTTGCTATTAATATTTGGAAGAAGGTACAACCATTACCTTTTGTCCAATGGCAGCAATGTAAAGTATGAACTGTGCTCTTCATTTAATTGTAAAAACCATATTGTGTTTGTTCCCTTTTATATTGTTTCTAACTACCTTTCCTGCACCTGCTTCCAAATATTTAAACCTTTTGGACATTTTCCTCTGCCATAGTAATAAGATATACACAAAACACACAAAGAAAATGGCACTGTTTTTCTAATGCCGTGTTTTATTATTTCCTACAAAATATTTGCAATTTTTTTCTGTTAAGCTTAGAAACTAAATCCAGAAAAGCCCCTAAGAGGGTACATGGGCGCCCATAAATGTATGATAAGAGGGGCTTTTATTTTGTTATTTTTAGGAAAAAATCAAAATTGTGCATTAGGGTTTTTGCTTTAATTTGCTACCAACAACTTTTAATTATCAATATCCAAGTTAACAGATTTAAAATATAAGGAACCTACTTTGGTAGAACAGCAATTAAATTAATTGGTACACTTCTTTAGTCAATTAAACCATATCATTATGAATATAACAAGGAATTAATTTATTCAAAGAGAAACTGTTAAATCAAGAAATTTGATTTATTTAAACAGACGTATTAACATTCCTAAGAAATCACCTCAAAGATTGTTAAAGAACAAAAATGGATTCCCATAAATAGGTAAAACTGTAGATCTGTGCAGAATACTACCAAGCAATAGCTGAATAATGTAATGAATGAACTGATTAGCTATAAAAATTGTAAATTGTCAAATGACTAGTCTGGAGCCGTTAATACTACAACCAAAGATTCAACGACAATGCGTCATTTGAATGATCATTTATATCAATAACAGCCCAAAAAATGTTGACAAGTAATATTTAAACAACTACAATAAAAAAGGTGATTGATAGAAAGTTCATTAATTGACTAGATACTTAATTTTTGAGGCTTCCACACATAAAAACTGCTGACAATATAAATACAACATGAAACATATTAAAATTAAAATTGAGATATAACCAATGACATAGTTCCACAAAGTTATAATAATTGTTTGGATTAATATTAAGAACTTGATGATGACAACGACGACACCACCACCACCACCACCACCACCACCGCCACCGCCACCACCANACCAACAACAACAACAACAACAACAAGTGTATTTGTGTAAATATTGTGTACTCTACCTACTGCATTTGTTAAGATCAGTGCACCCCACAAAAGTAAGCTGGGTTTCTATCTTTCAAGCTCTAAGCATTTCCACTGATGGTTTATTAAAATAGCTGATTACCAAACCCTTCCTTTACCTCTGACAAGATGTGTATTAATCACAACTTGTAAATGTGAGGAATGCCAGGCCTCCACCATAGTTCGGATCCCACGTTAAACTGTTGGTCCTCCATTTCATCTCACACTCACCCTACCATTACACTTTAGCTTAAGTGTGTATAACCAGAACGAGTAGTAAGACCCAGTGCTAATAATAATAAATAATTTATTAAAATAGTATTGATTGATTTACTATATTAATCCTTGTATTTTTTAGGTCCGATGATTGAACGCATTGTGGCTGTTTGCCAGACCCGTAATGACCAGCAAGCGTGGGTGGAACAATTAAAGTTGCAGATTCGCAGTGTGAGAAAATCTCCCGCCACTTCTCCACCTCCTGGGAAGCCTCAGCCACTACCCCCTCCTCATGTAAGTCTTCCAGCCGCTTCTCCTTATGCGCATCTCACAGCTTACTTTGCCAACTTAGTTAAGAAAGGGGTAATCACACGCACTATTTTAAAAAATCTGTTGTACTTAGAGTTTAGTAGTGGCAAAGTTAGCATCCTCGGTGTGAAACTGCGCCGAAACCACAAGGTGGAGTGTGTGATTTTTCCGCGGCCTAATAGTGTGGGAAATCTGACTTCCAAGCGCACGTGGATAAATTCAAGCACCACAGACACTGATAGTGAGGAGGACACGTGTAGTGCTCCAAGTTCGAGTTCAGAAAACAACTCTTCGTTTCTTCGCAGACAAGATGCTGTAGATCTCTCAAGCGATGAGGAGAAAAGTTCTTTTGGTAGCTGTGCAAGTAACCCATTTGGCTATATCCACTACTACAGTCCAACTTGTTTGGATAACTTACAAAAATCTAAAGTATTGGTCAGTTGTACACCTTCTACCCATTATACTAAAGTTAGCAATAACAATGATATAGTATATAAGCCTACAGGATTTAAGAGTAGCGCGACTCTAAACATCACATGTGCCAAAAAGAAAGAAGATAAAATATTATCTTATCAAAACAGCTCACTGTCTGAGGAATCTAGTTTTGAAAGAACTTCAAAACCTTTTCCTCACACTTTTTGTGAAGATTTGTCAAATATAAATAAGGATAGCTCTAGAGATTCATCAGGACTTCCATCACATCAAAATCTTTTTGTTCCTCACAGACATAGCATAGATTTGAGGCAAAGCCTTCCACCTAGACTCCCTCTACCTCATAAAACAATGAAGATTCCACCTTGTCAATCTTCCAGTACTTGTATGACTTCTCAAGAAGTTCACTTAAATTCTAACAATAGTTTATCTCACTCCTTGCCTTTACTGCCCCTGGAAACTATGCATCCTACGACAACACATTCATCCATCCTAAATGTTCCAGCCAACACTATTCCAGTCCCATGTGCCATGATGGCAGAGTTACTGTACAATTTGGAACCACTTCATTCCAAGACATCTGTATATGAGCTAACCCATCAGCAGGAAAGTGCATCTAGTGATAAAAGTGTTGAAAGTGTTCAGACAGTTAAAGACAGAGATCTCCCACCAAATAAAAATATGACAGAGACAGAAAGTGAAAGGCATCACAGTGTTCTACACACTGTTGAAGACATTCTAAATGTTAACACTGGTAAAGGTAAAGTAGATCAACATGATGAGATAAAGTATTGCAGGAAAGTTCCAGGTCGGAATCACAGTTATCATTATGTCAGTGTCGTTAAAAGCCTGTGCGAGGACAAACGTGACTTGTGTTGTTGCTGTGGGAACATCCCATGCAGTAATCGATCCTCTGACTCCGGACTTGCCGATATTACAGGCAACTCCACTCTGCCTTCCCCTGACCTCTCGAGTCTTCTTCCAGATCTTGATCCTGGAGGTGAACTAACGAGTCTAGGTAAGGCTTTGTCTATCGATAGAGGAGAAAGCAGTGAATTTGATGAAGTAAACTTTGAGGCTCAGTGTGTGTGCACATCCCCATTTGGCTCAACACCTCGGACATCTGCTCAACCTTCTTTAACCTCGGAAAAAATCTTTGTGGGCTCAACGGATTCTGTTGTTCCGTCGGTGACATCCTCTTGCTTGGCTCCTTCACCAGTGTCAACACCACAGCCATGGCACGATGTCCCAAGGAACAGAGGGGGCATCTACCGCTCCGGCATGTACGCCCATTGGTGGCTTAAGACAAAAATACCTGCCTCTGCTGTGAGGACAGACGTCTCCAAGGCCCGTAAACAACAAGCAACACAAACAGGCAAGGCTTTCACCGCTTTGCTTGGCTACTCATACTTCTCTCTCATACATCGGCACAATATTCTCATAAATTATAGTAGATAGTAAAGCATTTTATCAGAAATTTTCACTAGAACATGTACACAATTCTCTAATTTAGAAAGCCGAAAATACCTGCTTGGTAATAAAGCTACATGTGTGTCACATATCATATGCAGCCATTAGTTAGTACCAATTATCGTGCATACTTTCAAAAATTAATAAACTGATTTTTAAATTCATCTCTTTCTAGACAACTCCTAGACTCTCTAAACAGTTAATTCATTTTATGTTTTTGTGCTCAATATTTCAAATAATAAAACAATCACCCTGCTACTAAACAACGTCTTTACTTTAATGTAGATAAATTGTAATACTCTCTTTTGTTTTTTAAAAAAAGTAATATAATTACTATAGTTGGGTCAAATCTGATTCTCAAATTTAAATATAAAATTTACTTTTAATTTTGAATCTTGAATCTGAATATTGGAAAAAATTATAAATAGAATGGAATAATATAAAATACAAATAGTAACTAGATGCTAACATTCTTTCTTGTAATCCATTCATTATAACATTTATACATTCATTTAAGTGTTAAATTACTGCTCTGGGGCCTGGTTGTTAAGTTCATTCTTTATAAACGGTTCTGAACCACCAATAAGCAGAATTAAAGCTTTTAAACAAATTTCCCTTGAAATATTGAAAACAAAAAATATTCGAGTCTTGAATCCGAAATTTTCTCAAATCCTTGAATCTAGAATATCCCTAAACATTAAAGGGTCCCATCTCTAATAATTATATAATAACTAATAAGACATACCTTTTAAATGTCAGGTGACATTTTAAACAAATTCATTTCTGACCTAGACTTAGCAGTTTAATAGACATAATTTAATATAACTTTTTTTTTCTCTCTTCCTACAATATTATTGAGTGAGAAATATGAGAGCTAGACAACCCATACCCTTGTTGTGTTGTTTGGTAATTCGTTACTAACAACTGCTAACTCTACTATGCTTTAGAGTGAGTAAAGTGTTTGGATTGCATCATTTTATTTTTGTTTTGTTTTATTGATAAATCACTCGCCTTGCCTGTTTGTAGCATACTTCATCCCAAAATGTTCCGGTTTTTTAATTCCTCGACAGTGTGTGCGTTGTGCATGCACAGTAGATTCATTATTGAAGTTTACATAAAAATACAAATGCACAAAATAAAAAGATTAATAATTTATTAGTAGGGTTGTGGCTTCGAAACTTTGACTTGGCTTCGAAAAAATATTCTGGCTTCAACAATTATGAAGCTTCTTGAGTAAAAATATTGCCAGGTAAAATAATCAATTAAGTTCAATTAAAGCCATTCAGAGCTGTTATATACATTACAAAATAATATTCAAATCGATAAACCGGAATTAATTTAATTGTAAGATGTAAGAAGTTTCTTACGTTGGTTTGGGCATGTTGAGAGGATGAGTATAGATCTATTGACGAAGCAAATATATGAAGGTAGAGTGTGTGGATTTAAAGGAAGGGGCAGGCTATGCAAGATGGGGCTGAATGTTGTAGATGGATGTGTGAAAAAGAGAAACATTAAGAGTTTTAAGAATAAAAGATCATGTATGACTCTGTATATGGATGATGTTAAAGGAAAGGGAGTATGCAAGAATAGGGAAGTGTGGAGAAAGTTAGTGAGGATGGATTAAGTACAGAGTTGTTGTTTTTTAAGTTACATGCACAGTTTCTTGACTATCCTGCAAGGGAACGGCATTATTAGGGATGTATGTATTAAAGTATATGTAATAATAACTTAATTTATAAAAATTAAACAAAATATTCCAAAAAAATTGTGCAATATCACATTTTCCAAGTAATTTTAGTGCCTAAAGTTATATAAATGACAACAATAAACTATTTTTTCAAACTTTAATTCAACTTTGAGAATATTTTATAAATTCTATTCGTATTTGCTTTGAATTGAAAAAGTGGACTTCACACACCCATATTTATTATTAAATGAAATTGTGCAGGTGTTTGTTCACTAAAAATAATCCTAACAAAGACGACTCTGCAAGTGGATTTCAACCAATATTCGTACATGCATTGACATCCTTAAATACTTTTATTTTATGCCTCTTTTGGCCTATAATTCTGATACCCAAAGTTGTACAAACTTTTAAAATATGACACCTTTCCTTTTTTTAGCCCTTTAAAAGTATATAAATAGAGAGGGGACAAATCCACTTCTACAACCCAAATATTCATTGCCTACAATTCAATCTCTAAATCCTAATTTCATGATATGTATGAAAGGTTAACTTTCTAATATTGGTAAGATATTGTTTTCTTCTTTATTATAGTTGGGCTCACATTAGTTCTTGAGTTGCTATAAAAATATAGTTACCAAATGATATTTTTTTCAATTGTGTTGAATTCACAATCAATTAAGTAGTCAATTAATGGTTTGGTTGTTAAGTTTGTTTCAGAATTATGTTGGGCTAAATTACTAGTAAACATTATAAATACTCTAAATAAATAATTTAGTTTCAGAATATTAAAAAAAATCACTAATTTTCAACTAATGTTTTTAATGGTATGGTTAACACTGGGTTCAGGATACTGACTGCCAAACCCAATGGGACGAGACCATTTAGAAGACCAAGACACAGATGAAAGGATAATATTAGAATTGACTTTAAAGGGAAATTGGCACCAAACAACTGTATTATACAGGGTGTCTACTGGGTCATGAAAAGTTACTAATTGCTAAAAAGGTCACGAAAGTCCCTGAAAAGTCACACATTTTCAATATTTTGGCCATAAAAGTCACGAAAATATTTTTGTTTGAATTTCTCGTGCATCGTAACAACGCGAAAGCGTCAAGGGTTGAGCCACCCACTACCCATGATGCCATGCGCTAGCCACAAGTTGCCTGTTTATCGTGAAACAAAGGACAAGGTTAATGTTCACCATCTAGTTAAAGTTTAATTTTACGTGTGAGTGCATTATGTCTATATATGCATTATATAATGCCGTTTGCCGAATGAATTTTGTGGTCAAAAAAATTCATCAAAAGTCACTAATATTTGTTTCTCCAACTCATTTGACATTCTTTTATATTAAACATTGAAAGGACGATAAAAGGCCAAGGCCTACACACTTACTAGAAAACTGTAGGCCTCAAAGTTCACAACTAAAACACAACAAAACACATAATTACTGTACTTTTTAGAGTACATCGGTTCCCTGAAAATTACATGATTATGTGTTTTCTTGTGTTTTAATTGTGAACTTTGAGGCCTATTGTTTTCTGGTGTGCTGGCTTTTTACTTCTTCTATCCTCCTTTCAATGTATAATTAGAATGGACCTGAAAGAGATGGGGTGTAATGAGGTGGACTGAATAGAAGTAGCTCAAGATATGGTGTAATGAGATGGACTGGATAGAACTAGTTCCAGATAGAGATAAGGTTTAATTAGGAGGACTGGATAGAATAGCTCAAAATAATGATAGGGTGTAATGAGGTGAACTAGATAGAACAACCGGATTGCCATCTTTAACTGTTAGATGGTGTAATGTGTTCAGCACAACGGACATTCCGGCCTTTAATTGAACTAAATACATTAATTCACAATATTACATTAGCTTCCACTTCCTACATTTCTTTTGTAAAAAAAAGTGTGAATATTTTGTGTGAATGTATTCTTGTGTCGTTTGTTCAATAACAAATACTTTTTGTTAGAATTTGGGATTTCTACATATGTAGTGGAGGAGCCTTACTTCTCTTTGTACTATGCATGCCTATAAAATCTGCCTTTGCTCTAAAAAATTTTTACATACCAATACAACCTGTGAATTATGATTTTACTAAGCTATAACTGAATTGATTTTAAGAACAAACCAAATTACTAAACTAAACATAAATCTTATAAGTATCATTTTAAGTGATGCACAATTTTTTACCATATATTTATTAATAAAAAAAAGTTATTTTAACTTTCATGCATCTTTTTGGGAACAATTTTTTAGAGCAGTAACTATATCCTACTGAGTCACATATTGAAACAGATGTTTTGTAAAAAATTTGGTGAAATTGTGAAAATATATTAGCTCATCAGCATTCAGTGGCAAAATGAATTCATTACTCGTAAACCTAGGGTACATATTTTCTCTGTATGAAGCAAATTTAGTTAGAATCAATATCTTAGTTCATACTTCATTGTAGAACACACACACATGGACAGAATTGTATATTTCATGAGTCTTGTTATATTTAGATAAAATCATAAAATACTTTCAAATATTGAATAAAGAAACTATAAATTTCCTGGAATGAAACATCAAATTCACTCTCTATTACACTATATTCTCTGTGTGTGAAAACAAAGTAAAAACACCATTAAATAATGTAATATAGGTGATAGGGAAAGAAGTCATCCTGAAAGCCAAGTTAAGTTAGACCTTAATAAAAACAAATAAATTTCACTCTTCATTACTTTATATACACATATATTTTCTGATCACTTTCACAGTTACATATTATTTAAAATTGTCAGAAATATTCCTTTTTTTCTGTTAAGAAAAACAAACAAACATAAAATAACACAGACAAAGGTAAATTGTTAGCTACATATATGAAAAAACACTATTTAGCGAGGTAGTCATTAGGTATATCGACCGAGTATTGCATAATATAGTTCCTTCTCAACTTTCTTTGCGTATACATTGGATTTTAACTGTACTAATCATTGCTTCCTGCTCCACAAGTACTTGTGAATGAGAATTTGTTTGTTTTCATCGAACTTATGAAATTGATAATATTTCTAACATTAACTTGTGACTGTCAACACTACCATCAAAGAAGAAAACACTAAACAAAATCTAATTGTATGCTTTTTTTTTAATATTAACTTTTAGAAAATATACCTTGTACATTTTACAATTTAATTTGGTTTGATAATGTTTCACTAAGTAATTAATCATACAAAAGTTTTTTATACAATTGTAATACATTCATATTATGATTATATTTATGATAATCTGTTATATTGGTTTTATTCATGCAACTTTAAAGTTTCAAACTTAGTGTTAATCATTGATAACTGTTCATCATTTGAATTAAAATTTAAATACATATAAATTGGTTTAGTATATACATATTTTAATTTTTTTAAATTTGTTTAGCACCGCATCTTACTTGTTTTGGTTATACACCAAATAGTATATATATATATATATATATATATATATATATATATATATAT
>CABFWO010000750.1:189062-254331 GCA_902155825.1 Timema genevievae
ATATATATATATATATTGGGCACAACAATACCATCTCATTTTGGAATATGGTTAAAATAATCTAATCTAAAATATTTCGTTTGCTTTCAAATTATTTCTTATACATTTTTGGTTAATGTTAAAATATTCACACTGTTTTAATATATTGGCTATAAAAACATACTTTCTTCTTCAGAATTAGTTTGAAATATTAATATACCTATTATTAAATCATAAATACTTTGGCCCACCATCCAGAGATGCACAAAATATATCCCACGGTTCATATGCGGCCCACCAACACAATTTCCGTGTTTCACAGCAATATTAAAGCTTTTATTGAATTTAAAAAAACTTAAATCAAGACAAACACAGGCCAGCGGTAACTTAATTGCTAAAATTGCTCTCAAACATACTGTGACAGTATCTTTTAAAACTTAGAACACTTTATGCATGGGTGGAAATGGAGGTCAGATGAGAGTTTTCAGCACGGTTTTACAAAAACTATGAACAAAGACAAGGCCAAGTTTCCAGCAACGAATAGCTATTCTCGTATCTCTCTGTTCACTGCAGTTGATTCTTATAAGACTTAGTAACTTGTAGTATTTACTGAATGGTGATCTTTTGTTAATTCATTTTATTGTCACTTTGGATCATAATCAATAGATCATCATCAACTATTTCCAGCCTGGGGCCGGGTCAGTTTAGTTAAATACCTACATCTTCCTCTATCCTTCCACCACCCTTCCTCCTTTAATTGCTTCCATTACTCTCCACTCAATGGCACACTTTCTGTTATCTTATCCTCATACATAATATGTTATGAAAATAAGCAAAGAGCACATACGTTATTTATTTGTGAGTTGACAAACAAATACCACTCTGTTGACCATAAACAAATACCTATGTCTTTTGTGGTGTATTTCACTGTCAGTAGGCATTATAAAATGTTGGCTACAGGCACAATCATCGGCATCAAGAACAGTTTTCATTTACTGGCCGGGTCTGTTTGGAACATAAGCCTCTCCAACGTCTTCTCCACCATGATTCAGTCTCCTCCACACTTCTCTGCACTACCTTCATCCACCTGTCCTTTGACCTCCTCTTGGCTTCTGTCACCCATCTTCTTTGGTATATTTCCCTCCTCCACTCTCCTCACATGACCTTAACACCCTAGTCGTGTCTTCTTTATCCTATCCTGCTCTGGCTCCTCATTAAATAATAGGCACAGTAAATTAGAAAACCTGGAAAAATCAGGAAATATTTTGATGTCAGGGAAAATGAAAAAATATCAAGGGATTTAATTAAATATAAGACCAAATCAGCGAATTTAAATGCTTGGCTTAAAAACCCTATTAGTTTTGTAACCAAACATTAAGACAGAAGTGATATTTTTTTCTTTACATGTTAACGAAATGAATTGTCTGTCTATGACATTCTGATAGCATGAGATGTTTGATTTGATACCACATTTACATAGTGACACAAATAATATATTAAACACTTAAAACCGGAAAAAATAGTCTATAAAAATGTTGACTTTAGTAACTGCTAGAATTTGAAAAAAATATTTAATTTATTTTATAAACGAAGAAAATTATCACACATCAAATAAAACTGGATATTAACCATGTCAAGAAGATTTTAAAAATGTTTTGGAAACCTAGAAAAGTTAGGGAATCTTATAATAAAAGTTATGTGGTCATCCTGTTTAAAAAAAAATATGTCTCATATTTTAATAAGTTGTCTTTGTAATCAATACATGTAATACATGTTATTAATGGCTTAGGCCTTAGACAAAGGGGTGGGACTGAGGAGAATAATTTATAGGAAATGCATTCACATTTAGATAAAAACAACACATATTGAAAGTTAAATGTGGATAAACACCTGGCTATAAGCCCTAACCACATCAGCAGAGGCAGGTTTTTTTGTTATTGGCGATAAACGGGAATTGTTTTTCTGTAGCTTCAAAATCTATATTTACACGTTTCACAATGTTTATGAAGTGATCCAACATATTTTCAAATCGCGAATTTTCGCAAAATTTTGCTGTTCTCACGAAATTTTAGTATTCTCGCGATTAACGCGAAAAATTAAATATTTTTTTTTTACACTTTAATATTTCAAACAATATTTTGTTGAATAAACATTCCTTCACAGCGTAAAATTTGCCGCAATTTTATTTTCACAGAAGTCTCACAAGCCTTAAGAATGTGTCTGAATCATATATTTTGCGCATGCGTAGTTTTAAAACTGAAACAAGACTGGAAAGAAACGTGTTTTTCACTTCAAAGTTTTTTTAAAAATATTAACGTATCCTGCTTTATTTTTATACTCGCTGTTAGGTATTTGATGCATGCCAGGTATTTATTTAAGTTATTTTGGGTACTCGGTTTATTTTATATTTCACTTAAACCAAATAAAAATATCTCAAACAAGAGATTTCAACTACCATATGTCGCCACCCGCCATCTTGCCGTCTTGGAATGATTAAGTAAATAAAACTCAATAGAATTTCAAAGTAAAGATAAGCCTGTGGCACATTTAGTACAATCAAGAATCGAATCACTGAAAGCGAAGTGTGAATTAGTGAGAGATGGTCAGTTTGGTATCAACGTTGTACAGATGTTAGCCAAAGTTTCACCACTATGTAGAGGACAAACTGAGGAGTGTTTGAAGGCATGTGGTGCACTAACTTGTGCCAAGCTATATTCAATGCTAGCCAAAAATAGTGATGAAATAAAAGTAATAAAAGCATTAGGGTACCTGTTTGACCCTACTAAGCTACTGAGCAGGCCTAGTTCAAGTGATGGGAGGGAACTTGAAAGAATGTTCAAGGACCTTCCTGCTTTCCGAGACTTGCAGTGTGATTTTCAACTAGGCCACAAAGAACTGTGCACATTAATTTCCGAGCAAATTAACAGTGACTATGTGGATGTGGTAAAAGCTCTAATAGGTTTGAAACACAAAGGTGAACATTTTAATGTTTTTGTAGAAAAATCGCTTCAATCTCTTTGGTTGCCCATTTCAAATGAAGACAGTGAACGGTATTTTTCAACGTACAATTTGGTAGTGACTGATAGACGAACCACGACGAGTGAAAAAAATATTACCACATGCTGTATGCTACAGTTTGGCAATATAGATTAGAGTGATATGCCGGTAAATATTTGTGTCAAATTTTCAACACAAAACACCACCATTTTGAAAAATTAATGAGAATTTTTTTAAAAATATTCACCATAAAAACCTGCCTCTGCACATCAGTGATGAGCAAGTGGGGTGAGCCCAGCTCCTCAGACCATTCAACCACCAAAGCTCATTTATAGCGAGAAATATACCAAGAACCAGGGGTTGAAATAGGAGTTGAGCTACAAGCACAGGATATGGCATGACATTCATCTCACACTGAGATTACATTATACAAGTAAGGTATATCTATAAGAAAAACATTTTCTCTTTAAGATGTAACTGTGTTATATTTGGAAGAAGGTACAGGAAAGGTGGATGAAACATATAAAACGAATGGACACAATATGGCTTTTACAATGAAAAGATGAAAACAGTTAACACTTTACATTGCTTTCATTGGACAAAGAGGTAATGTCTGCCTCTTGATGAAAATTGATTGTTACCAACCACTCCCCCAACCTAGGTTTCATTCTATTGAAACTCATCAGGAGGGAATGTGAAATGCGCAACGCAACTTCCTAACAGAGGAAACTAAAAACCAAAAAAGAAAATTTATAAATAATGATATAACACTTAGATGAAAACATGTAAAAGAAATAACATAAAGGACAAAGACAGGAAATGGACAATAGATGTGAATATATATCAACTTCGAGGTGTGTCCGGAAAGTAAAGATACATTGTGTTGATGTCGCTAGGGGGAGTTTAAATGCTTGTTGTGAGTAGACTGGCGTTGACCATGATCCTTTTGGATCTCCTTTCACTTTCGTTTGGCAGTATGAGAATAGTTTTTGTTCAAGTGACGCGTTATTAAAATGGTAGCACCAATCCAAGATCCCACCAAATGTGAAGTTTGTTCCGTGATACGTTTTCTGAATGCAGCGGAAAATCACAAACAATTTTTTTCTGTTTATGGTGACAATAAAATAATAAAATAAAATGTGACAAAGGGGTGCCGTGAATTCTCGGGAGCAAGGACTGGCGTTCACGACGAACAAAGGAGCGGTAGGCCATCTTTGATTTCCGAAGACCTTCTTCAAAAAATTAAAAGAGAAATTCATGCAGATCAGCGTTTGACAATAAAAGAGTTGTATGACATTATTCCTGAATTGTCTAAGACTACAATTCATGAAGCCGTGACAGAAAAAATAGTTACAAAAAATTGTGTGCACGCTGGCTGCCCAAATGTTAATGGATTAACACAAGAAAAAACGGATGGGTTCTGTGCTCACGCACGTGTTACACAGAGGATGGAGATGAGTTTTTGGACTCTGTTGGGACTGGGGATGAAACATGGGTTTATCACTATACACCTAAATCAAAGCAGCAGTCATTGCATTGGCGCCAAACTCATTCTCCCAAAACCAAAAATTTCAAAACGTCGACTTCAGCAAAAAAAATTATGGCTACAGTTTTCCGGGACAGAATAGGCATTCTCCTGGTTGACTTTATGTCTCCTGGCACAAAAATTAATACTAATGCATATTGTTAGACCTTGAGACAACTTTGATGGGCCATTCAGAACAAAAGGAGGGGAATGGTGACTAATGAATGACATCTGCCTGTTCCAAGAAAACGCTCGGGCCCACACCACACGCGCCACCACAGAGTTGCTTGACAGTTTCAAATGGGATGTGTTGGATCACCCGCCCTACAGTCCAGACCTCACGTCTTGCGATTATCACTTGTTTCTTCACTTGAAGAAATATCTGGGTGGGGAAAAAAAATTACAATGATGATGAGCTTAGAGAAGAAGTCATAACATGGTGTAAAGGACAGGCGGCAGACTTTTATGACTTGGGGATACAGAAGTTGGTTCCCAGGCTAAATAAGTGTTTGGACAATGGCGGTGAATATGTGGAAAAGTAAACTTAACCATATGTAAGTAGTTTTTGGTATAAGTTTAGTTGAAAACATTAATTTGTAAATGCTATGGTCATTGTATCTTTATTTTACAGACACGCTTCATATAAGGAAAACATCTTTTCCCTTTCCTTGAGAATAATATAAAGGACAAAGACAGGAAATGGACAAAGGATGCAAATATATATATCATATATCGCTATAAGAAAAATCTCTCTAGCCTTTCCTTTTATATATATATATATAAAAGTTTGTGTCCATTTTCTGTGTTTGTCCCTTATGTTATTCCTATTGTGTTTATCGGTTTCTTCTGTTAGGAAGTTGCGTTGCGCGTTTCAAACTCCTCCCTGATGAATTTCGATAGAATGAAACCTAGGTTACCTTGGGCGGTAACAATCAATTTTTTTCAAGAGGCAGCCATTACCTCTGTCCAATGGCAACAATGTAAAGTGTGAACTGGGTTGTTCTTTTCACTCTAAAAGCCATATTGTGTTTGTTCCTTTTATATGTTTCTATCCACCTTTCGTATACTTTCTTCAAAATATTAAACAATTATACAAATACGATTAGTATTTAGTAATTATGTTGAAATTATTATTAAGACTCACTAAGGAAAGGTGCAAAAGCCGACATGTGTGTACACACAACCCTAGGAATGTGGTATTGAAATAAAAGTAAAAATACTTTAGGTTTTTATAGTATTGGAAAAATGTATTGATACGATACTCGCATCGAATGATCGAATTTGGGTATTTGTATCGAAAGAATAAGTAATTTTAATATAATGGAAATTAATAAAAAAACTAATAATCTTAAATTTAATGAAGAAATCCCACCTAGGGAAAGAGGAAAAATGTGGGAAGAATTCATTGCACAAAGGTGATATCTTCATTTCTTCTGTCTTCTACAGTAGAAGTAGTCACACACACATTTTAACACACGTCTTAACACAAATAGAGTAATATTTCAGCATTGTTGCCTTTATAAATTAAGAAGTGAAGCGGAAATACATTTCACACAAACACTTAGCTACTCCGTTTTGAATTAAAAAGGAAAACTAAGAAACACTATAATAAACTATTGTTTTCCCTAGGTGGTCTTTCTTAGTTGAATATGCACTTATAACTTTATTTTTCCTTTTTATTTATTTTATCAATTTCCATCAGAATATCAGTTAATTTAGTGTTGTTTATTTTTTACTTAAATGTTGGGGTTTTTCTTTGTATTCTTAGATTAATTTTTTCTATTAACACTAAATAACACTTTTACACAAGAATAAAGATTCATTATATTATATCACTAAAAGTATTAACAATATTATCATCACAAAATTGTAATATATGGTAAAATGTGTCTAACTTATTTCCAAACAAAGTAAGCATGAACAATTGGGCTATCAGAATGTGGATGATACAGATTCAATGCCAGGATGTAAGTACACATATCAAAACAAAAATATCGAGTACAAAAGAAGTGAACTGTTGATATTAGTAAAGTATTAATACAATTTCCACATCCCTACATATCCCTTGAGATCTTGTGACTGGTGATTTGTACTCTTGTAAGCCTTTGAACTGTGACTCTGTGCTCCACTGCAATAAAATAACTGCCACAATTAAGTTCAACCACTTGTCATAGTTCAAACTTGATTCTCTCAATTCTTTTTTCACATTTCAGCTTTTGTGGGACTGCTGCCATGTCTTATTTTGGTTTGGCACATTTGTCTATTATAAATTAGTTCTCTTAATTTGAAATATATATATATTTTTTAACTCCTGTTAAATATTTTGTCTATCATATGTACAAGAAGACCCATTCCGTAATGTCGAGCCATATTTTAATATTTTTATTTTCCGGATTGTCAGATTTGTTATGATCCACCCTTGCTGATACATATTAGTCATTCTTTGAACACTTGCAATCTCAAAGTGCAACATTTCATTCCTCTTAAAGTTGCTTGGCATGAGAAGTAAACCTCCTTGATTAGTGGATGGAAAAAAAAAGAAAAGATAGTAATATGTTTTGGATTGAAGAATAACAAAAAACAAGTTAAAACCAGTGAAGCACGCTGGTAACTAAGTAGCTTCAATCAATCGGTATAAAAATGTCACAGTGAACATATAGATGTTTTAGTTACAGTTTTGAAATGTTAAACTGAACAGTGTTTGTTTGCATGAGCTTTGTTTAGTATATTGTAGCATGTAGAAGAAATTCATGTGTGTTTTGAAATAAATGGTTGAGAGTTATACCAAGTTCAAAATGAAAAGTTTATTTTAATTTAAATATTTAATACCTACTTAATCATTTGCATTATGAACTCAAAAGTTCATTGCTGTACTTACAAAAGTACACCACCTATCCCTATCTTGAGCTAATTCTATCCAGTCCACCTCATTACACCCTATCTCTTTCAGGTTCATTCTAATGTTACCCTCCCATCTGCATCTGTCTTCCCAATGGTCTCTTACAACTAGGTTTGCCACCCAGAACCCTGAACAAGGTTCTATAACAGGTCTCTCCAATTGGCAGCCCGCAGGCCATTTGCGGCCCATGGCAGCATATTTTGCGGCCCTCAACGCATTAGAAAAGTTTAAAATAAATATAACGTCATTCAGGAGTTCCTTAAACTTAATCAGACTTGAATTTTCTAGAATTTATTATATGTATTATTTTCTGTACTGTATCAATTATTATTATACTTTTAATGTAAATCAATATATTAGTTATTAGTCTAGCAATTAATTTCAAACCAAACAAATTAACTTAATAAAAAAAACAGATTTTTCTCTTTATGAGTATCGACTAAAAAAATCCATTGTTGATCATTATAGACCTAATTCCAAAGCACTTTGTTTTCAAACACCCTAATTTTTTTTTCCCCCGTCAAGTAAGGTAAGAGACCACGTTTCACACCAATAGAGAATAACCAGTAAAATTATTACTTTATATATTTTGAGTTTTACATTCCTTGAAAGCTGGCGAGATGTAAACAACTTACTGACCGAATAATAGGATGCATTTTCCAACTGTATTCTTTTTCTAATTTCCACTCTAATATCATTATTGCTGTTAAAATTGTTCCTAAATATTTAAACTCACTAACCCTGTCAAATGATATATTGCTCAAAGTAATCTCTAAATTATTCCCAATTTATGTTCTCTGTGTGATCATATACTCAGTCTTTCCAGTGTTCACTTCTAAATCTACTTCCTTACTAGCCTCTAGTAAAATGTTTGCATTTATTCCCAGATCTTCCTTACTATTGCCCCACAAAGCTAAATCATCTGCGTACACTAATAGCTAGGTCTGTTTGGGATCCCGAACGTCAGGAAAAATAATGTGCCCGACACTTAGGTGGGAAAAATTATATCCTGGGATCTTTTGGGGAAAATTAATACAAAAAGTTAAAATATTATGAATTGTCTATCAATTTTACGTTTATAGTTAATGCTTACTAACAATTAACCTTAACTTTCTTTAATTATTATTATTAGCACTGCGTCTTACTACCCGTTCGGGTTATACGCACTTCTTTAATTAGATTGGTATCCAGCCACTTTTATTTTACAACTAACGTACCAAGTCAACACAAATGAGTGCCATTAAATAACAGTCACTCAAGGCTACTTGATAGTTATATATATCCCTGAACAAATTTAAGGAAGGAACACATATGTTCAGTGAATAATAATGATAAAAGTAGCTTTTAATAATCAAATAATGCACAAAATAAACCCTCACCACTTATTTTGCATCTAGATACATCTATTACTATTATTATTTGGAATGGCATCCATTTACTTTTGTATCTTAGATAATAATAGTTGGGTAACTAATATTTTTGAAGGTCAACAACGCTTTTTGTCGGAGGTTTAGTAACCTCAACGTAAGAAGTAACCAGGCACATTAGTTCAGTTGAGAAATGTTTTTGGTATTTTTACTGACAAGACTGTGGCTCACTTTTATTTATTCAGATTAGTTTGAATATCTTGATGTTTTATTGTGTTTATTGTGTGTATTGCATTTATAGTTATTAAAATTCACATCATGAGTTTTTTTATTCAAGAATTTTTTAGTAAGTCTCAAAATTTATTTATAGAATTAATTTTTATTCATTCCAAAAATCTGTGATTAAAAATACACAATAATAATAATTTCCCTAAACCTAGGTTTTTCATTTGAAAAACTTAAAATTTAAAAATAAATTAATATACAAATTTTGTGTACATATTTTTTTCCTTTAAAAAATCTACAAGAATACAGAATTTAAATTTATTGATGAAACCTCTAAATTGCAACCCAATCAGAGTTTTTGTCTCATTTCATGACCCTATTTGGGATCAAATTGCCTTAGCTTCTAATTTTATCATCAAATTATTTTTATTGGAATAAATGGGAAGGCTAAGTTTAGACTAAAATTGTAAATAGGAAAAATAAATACAAGCCTAAAGTGGAAAATTATTTCTGAATGGTTTCCTCTCCCATTCTTGCAGTAAATTGCAGTATTTCTCACCCGGAATTTCCCAAAGTCAAAATCTCATTCCCGCACAAGCCTACTAATAGCATACTCTAAGGCTAGATTAAAAAGTAATGGGGAAAGTGCACTTTCTTGTTTCAACTCATGTATTTTAAAAGTATCTGATAAGCAACATCCAACCTGTATCCTGCCACGCATATCAGTCAAACAACCATACATTAGCTTGACAAGTTTTTTTTGGGTTTTCCAAACTTGACTAAAGTTTAATATAATTTGTTTCTATTAACTGAATCATAAGCCTTTTTAAAATTCATGTGAACTGTAATTATGTATTCCCACTTTTTTCTTTTCTAATATTTGCCGAATAGTAAAAATAGGATCTATTTTTGATTTATTTAGTTGAATTCCACACTAACTATTCCCAATTATTTCCTCTGCATATTGTGTTAATTTAATTAGAATCATCAAATAACCAAAGCTATTATTTATGCTTTTAGTGAGGATTACTCCATCTAGATATATTCTGAAAATTGAAAAACAACACATGGACACGGGAATCGAACCCGGAACCTTTGACTTAGTACGCCAATACTCTAACCACTGAGCTATCCAGGAGTCGTCCCGTGCCCAGGGTCATTCTTCACTCATATTTTAAGGCAAAGCCTATGATGGACGTGCGGAAATCTTCGGCTACAAATGTGTGATTTTATTAATATCACGAGCTATCAGATAATGCAGCCATCTTCGACTCGGTAGTTGGGTTATTGCAGCCATTTGTACAATTATTATAATGAATTTTCAGAATATGATATCTAGATGGCGTAATCCACACTAAAAGCATAAATAATAGCTTTGGCTATTTGAATCTTAATATGCAATCCCGCACAATTATAATAATTGTACAAATGGCTGCAATAAATCCAACTACCGAGTCGAAGATGGCTGCGTTATCTGATAGCTCGTGATATTAATATAATCACATACTTGTAGCCGACGATTTCCGCATGTCCATCATAGGCTCTGTCTTAAAATATGAGTGAAGAATGACCCTGGGCACGGGACAAATCCTGGATAGCTCAGTGGTTAGAGCATTGGCGTACTAAGCCAAAGAATCCCGGGTTCGATTCCCGTGTCCAGGTGTCATTTTTCACTTTTCAGTAATTAGAATCTTGTTAGATAGAATTGTATAGCATGTTAGTGATGGTGAGATACCTCTATGGTTATTACTTACTACACTCCATTTTATCTCTCTTCTTAAAAATATTTAATAACAAAATTAATTGAATGCTGAGTAGCTGGGGCAGAAAATAATTAAGAGAGTGATTGCAAAGAGACGTAAAGAGTAGACGGCACCACAAAGAGCGTCACTCATATAATCTGGTTCTAACAGAGGTGTGGGTTTGTATCTTGGCCAGGCTCTCCCTCCATTAAATGAAGATTTATTCCCTCATAGTTCTACCTCACCCATCCATCATTCACAAGTATGCGATAGGCCAAATGGGTAGTAAGATGTGATTCTCAAAAAAATGTAATTTTTATGAACATTAATAAATATTGTATATCAATAATTTACCCTTCACTACGGAATTATATTTTGTTTTGAAAAACGATATAAAATATATTTGTCTACACTCAGCTATGTAACACTTTTTAGTAGATCATTGTTCACATCCCAACGAGGTACATGTTTTAAATGAAAAGTCACTAGTTCTTTACTAGTTATTTAAAAACTAAACTAAAAACTCTTTTGAATAACATTACAATGGAATATGAGTTTAAACCCATAATATAACTAGAAGTAAACACACAACTGCCCTAACCTTTAGACACACCACCATTTTTAGAGGTTTTTGACTCAACAAACTGCTCTTAACTCAGTTTGTCACTCTCTGAACTCTAACATTTCAACCTTTATTGGAATTCACATTTATACCAGTTAGAAAACATTGTCTCCACATGGGGCTATGTTTATCAGCGTATACAGCTGACATTACTTAATTATAGGGATGTGCAAGACTCAAAAATATCTCGAAAATTCAAGAAAAAAATAATCTCAATCTCGTCTCGAAAGTTAAAAAATGAATCTCAAAAATTCGAGAAATAAAAAAAAAGAAGCAAATAATGACCTTAAGAAATTAAAAAACAAACCGGGAATTTATTATTTCCAATAATACCCTAATAACCCAAAAATAGGCTGCATCCCCCCCCAAAAAAAAACCTTAATTAAGAAATGTTTTGGTTATAAATATTGTTTTTCAATATCAAACTCTGATAATATAAGCTGTTACACTAGAAAATTAAATTATAAATGGTGTTCACTGTAACTACCTATCACTATTTTATTAATTGCATTTAAAATGTGTATGAGTTATATCTCAGGTGTTTGAATGAACTATATATAAGACAATCTAAAGCAAGCGCCAGCTCAAATGTCAAAAATGAACTCTATAAACTATATATTTACTTTAATAAACATAATTTAATATTTTTTACTTTCAAAGAACGTTTTCTCGTCTCGTTCTCGTGTTTCAATACTTTTTTATATTCTCCTCTTGAGATCATCTCGAATTGAAAAAATGGTTCTTGCACATCCCTACTTAAATACCATAACTATGTATATCTGTTATAGTCTCGTGATTTACTCGTTTAGTAGAAACTACACTTAATAATTTGTGACTTCATTTTCTAAATGGAGGTGGAGGGGCTCATTGTTTGAATTGTTAAAATGATAACTTTAGACAAAGGGAAACAATGAAATTGCTGCAGGTATATAGTTGGGAGGTCCATTGGAAGAGAAGGGAAAAAAAATTGAGAAAGAATTAGAAAGGTTCTTGAGAAAGAAAAGACCAGAGATGATGGGGGACCTTAATGCCCAAGTTGGGAAAGAGAGAGGTTTTGAGGAAGAGTTAGGATATTACGGATAGAAAGAGAAAAATGAGTATGGTAGAAGGTTACTAGAACTGTGTGCACAAAATAGAATGAAGGTGGGAAACAATTGGTACAAAAAGAAAAGAGAATATCATAATACTACTAGATACAGTTGGCTTGGGGAGCAAAAGTCTGTTATAGATTACTTTCTTATGGACATAGAAGGGAAAAGGGAAACTGTAACGGTAAGGTGATAACAAGTGTGTCTCTAGAAATTGACCACAAGTTATTGGTGGCAGATCTAGTGAGATGAGAATGTAGGAGGAAAGTAGGGAAACAATAATGAAGGATAAGGGTTTAGAGGATTAAAAATGAAGAGAAAAGAGAACTGTATTTACTAAAGGCAATAAGCTTAATGCCCAAGGATTAGATGCAAAGGGTGGAGGTGAGATTGGATGGGAAAGATTCAAGAAAAGTTAGGTAGGAGCTGCAGAGGAGGTATGTGGAGGAATAATTGATAAGAGTAAGTGGAAAGAGACATCATGGTAGAACGACAGAGTGAAGAAAGCAGCAGAGGAGAAGAACAAACCATTCAGAAGGAGTTTAAGAATAGGAATGAGACAAAGGAAGAGAATAGGTAGAAGAACAGAAGAATGAAGCATGTGGTACAGGAAGCCAGGAAGGATTGGAAGCAAAAATGGTCAAAGTATTCTAGATAAGGATGTGGAAGGAAGAAAGAAAGTTAAATAGCCAGGTAAGAAAAAAGGAGAAGAGAGAAAAGACAAGAAGGAGGAATGACGAAGGCAGTAGAAGAAGAAAGGGAAATATGAAGAGGTGATTTTGAGGTGATTTTTAACTCAGAAAAAGAAAGAGATAATAGTGAAGCAGAGGCACACAAAGAATTAGCAAAAGAGGAGGAATTGGGCCACGCATGGAAAGGGGTGGAGGATAAATTAAAGGGGCTTGAAATTAGTACAATAGCTGAGAATATTATGATTTCTTACTAGTTATAAATAATGGTGTACTAGTATGGTTAAAAATATATAGTTTATAATTTGATAAGTTGTATAAAGGAATAAAGGCAAAAAATAAATATTTAAAATAATTTTTGCTCGCCTGTTTAGCAAAAACATGTCTTCTTGATTATAACATGAAGTCAGGCCTACCCAGGTATGAATAAACTAACTTTATAAATGATAAGAGCTGAGAGAGAAGCAGGAATACAAAGATTATACAGGGTGCTGAGAGTGATGTGGAAGGAAAAAAGGTTACCGAAAGACTGGAAGAAGAAATTATACAGTATGTTTCACTCACTCTCGCCCCCTAAGTGCTTCTCATACACCAATTATGTTCATTAGTTTGAAAGCTATAAGGGAAACTCCGAGGCCGATAGCAAGTGAAACACCCTGTAGTATAGATTGACAGAAAGAGGGGTACAAATTATTGGGGAATAACGTTTATGTGCCAATGCACTAAAATATATGAAAATATACTAAAAAAGAGAATAAGAAATCAAAGTAGGGTGGATGGAGAGAGAAACAGCATGGATTTAATGGACAGAAGTCGACAATAGATTTGATCTTTGTTATACAACAGTGGATGGAAAGAAGCTATGAATACGGAAAGTACCTGCTGATGGTATTTATAAATGTGGAAAATAAGATTGTGTGGATGGAAATTAAATCTAGAAATCGATGGAAGAATCTGAATTGGAAAGAGGATTTGTAATGAGAGTAAAGATTATATATGAGGATAACACGAGTTATGTTATAGCAGAGAAAGGGTAGATGGAATGGTTCCAAGTAAAATGGAGTGAAGGAAGGGAATGATCTTTCACCACTTCTATTTGTAATGGTAATAGAAATGTTCATAAATAAAGTGACAAAGAAACTCGGCGAAGAAAGAATGAAAGCCATGATGTTTGCAGATGACTTGTTGGTATTGGGGGAGAAGTAAGAGGAAGTACAGAAACAGCAACAGGAATGGAAAGAGGAAATTAAAGAGTGTTGAATAAAATGTAGCATAGTGAAGTGTGAAGTTATAGTAATGACAAGGAAGAGAAAAAGGTCTAGTAAAGCTATAAGTTTGGATAGAGTAGAGCCAAAAAAAGTAGAGAGTTTAAAATATCTTGAAAACATGATTGAGGCGAAGGGGTGGTATTAGAGAGGATCTAATAAATAGAGGACAGCTGGGTAGTTGTTCGACAGGTATGTGAGATACCTGTTATGGAGAAGAGAAGTGCCCTTGAAGGGTAAGGAAGTGGTGTGTAAGGCGAACTTTGTACCCATCGTTACATGTACAGAATAAACATGGACATTTACTGTAAGTATGTTACGAGGAGAAACAGGATAAGGAATGAAGTTATCAGAGTTTCAAGAATAAAAGAGCATGCGACTTGGTGTATGGATTTTGTTGAAGTGGAGGAAGTATGAAAGGATAAGGAAGTATGGAGAAAGTTAGTTAGGATGGATTAAGTATGGAGTTGGTTTTTGTGCTATATGTATGGATGTGGAAAAAGTATCAATACTTTACTAATATCGATATTTTCCTTTCGATACAAATTTTTTTTACTCAATACTTTTTTCTTATACGTCTACTGATATTAGTTATTAGTGGTTAGTGGTAGTGATTAGGTATGTTAACTGGGAAAGAGTGGAAGTACAGGGAGTACATGAGATAGTAGAGAAAGCAAGATTGAGATAGTATGGTCATATAATGAGAATGAAAAAGGAGAGAATACCAAAGAGAATGATGGAGTTGAAGTATGTAGGAAAGAGGCTGCAAGGTAGACCAATAAAGAGATGAGAGAAGCAGATAACAGAAAGTGTGTAGTTAAGAGAAGAAGGATAGAAGCAATTAAAGGAAGAAAAATGGTGGAAGGATGATGTTGATGATGATTTTATAAATTGAAAATGTAGACTTCTTTGTTTCTTAATCTAATTTGGACCTAAATGTTAACATATTAAAATTTGTTTAGTGATTTCTGTACACATAAAATCTGTTGGGATATGAATAAATATCCATCTTTGATGTAACTTATGTGTAGCAGCAGTGTTTGGTTCTGCGTTAAAATATCTGTCTGACCATTGTGTTATGTGTGTCTCAAATATAAGTTATTGCAAGTTAGTTTCAAGTCCTTATTCGGAAGTCACTTAGAAATAAACCTTTTAACAAAATTTGTTATGTCATCCCTACATAAGCTGAGCATTGTCATATGCCCTAAGGCATCGCTCTCAAAATAGACAGGGAGCTGGAGATTCAAATCCCACTTAGGTGTACTTTGGGTTGTTTTACTTAAATGTTTTCACATGCTTCCTCCAAATTAATGTGGGTACATATATTCTTAGCTCTCCCTTCCTCACTACTCCGCCTACCCCCCACCAACCTACTCCATTTAGTGTAAATATGTGGATAGGCTGAAAAGGTTATAAGACACAATGTAAACACATAGCTAGAGAAGTGAAGCCTATTTATTATGGATACCATATATTGATTAGTATCTAGATGCCATTTATAATTTATACTCAAACTAGGTGTGTATATCACACAATAACACACAACCTAAACAAATATAAACATAAATTTATTGTGTATAAATGTATCACCTGTAAAATATTTTTGTACAAATGACAATACAAGTTTTGGCTCTGTTTTGTTTCTAAATAAATGACAATCTCACACACCCATAGTAGACTTGTTACTTTCTCTATGGCACAAGGAACTTGAAAGTTCATTGCCGCACTTACAAAAGTATGCTACCCATCCCTATCTTGAGCTAGTTATATCCAATTTACCTCATTACATACTAGCCCTATATTGAGTTCTATCCAGTCCACCTCATTACACCCTCTCTCTTTTAGGTCCATTTTAATGTTATCCTCCCATCTGCGTCTAGGTTTTACCAATGGTCTCTTTCCATTGGGTTTGCCAGTCATTACCCTAAACAAGGTTCTAGAATCTCCCATTAGCACTGCACAGTCCTGTCCATAATAATCTATGAGACTTGATGATTATCATAACAATTTTTTTTATGAATACATCCTATGTAACTCATTATTATGTAACCTCCACTACTCAGTAACCTCATCATTTTTTAGACAAAATTTCTTTCTAAGCCCATGTAAGGTAATTGTCTACGTTTCACACCCATAAAGAACACTCGGTAAAGGGTGACTTGGCAGTCTAGGGGTAAGGTGTCAGACTTCTGTGCTGGGGGTCCGGGGTTCAATCCTCGGTCCCGGCACAGATTTATCTAGATTGCCAAACCCTCCCTTCACCTCTGACAAGACGTGAATTAATCACAACTTTTAAATGTGAGGAAAGCCAGGCCTCCACCGTGGTTCGGATCCCACGTTAAACTGTAGGTCCTCCATTTCATCTCACAATCACCCTACCACTACACATTAGCGTAAGTGTGTATAACCCTAACGAGTAGTAGTGATGATGATAATAATAATAATAATAATAATAATAATAATAATAATAATAATAATAATAATAATAATAATAATGACCAGGTAAAATTATTGTTTTGTTTATTCTACCAATAATTTACTTTGCCTTAAATTATGGGAAATGTAATGGGCATTAGACGAGGTTTGGTAACGCTGTGGTAATAGCATTGTCATGTTAAATAAAAGGTCCCAAGCTCATTTTCTCTTTTTAAGTGTTATTTTTCAACACTGAATAAAAATTTATCTATTAGTTTATATCTTTATTGGGTTAGTTTGTACTCTAGTGAAATTGTTAAGTCGGTATTCGTTGTATAATAGTTTGTGTCAATCTGTTTGCTTCCAAAAGGTGCTTCTTGCCTCTAGATGTTCTCACTAGTGTAAGTACCATTGTTTCGAATAAAACATACATCACAAGTTTGATTGATTGGTGCATGCATACACCTGCAAAATTGATTCAAGCAAGCTTCAGTTTATTCCCCCTCCCCTTCTCCTCCCCTCTCCCCCCAAAATCCAAAACGTTCTATATTGAAATATTGCATATAACCCGAATGGGTAGTAAGACGCTGAGCAAATAATAATATCATCTTGAAATATTATTAGAACATTATTAGAACCAATATAAAGAGAATATAAGGTAGTCCTAGATGGAAAAAGACATCTGATTGGCTGAGCTTTGTGACGTCACTGCGTGTTACATACACAAAGCTATATGGAAGACAAACTAAGTTGCTAAAAATCAAGTTGCATTTTGGAACTTTAAATTATACATAAACCTTTAAAATCCACTCCACTCTCCATTATCATCTTCACTTTACTTATTAAAAATAATATTTATGTGTGGCTGTCTTCGTGTAAAATATAACTGCTGTGTTCTGGCTGATGTAAGCATTAACATAATCATATTCATACAAGTGACGCTACCTTCCGATTCTATTTATATTGGTTAGAACAGCATGTGTTGCATTTAGGTCAATGTCTAAGATTATTACTAAAGCCTTATTAAAACTATATTCTACAAGTTTCCATTTTATCATCGGACATGCAAGTAAATCACTTTTATAATTTTTTGTCACTTTATTTATGCTATTCACTTTAAGTCACTTTTTACCACAAATCAAAGCTTATTTTTATCATTTTCAATTGTGTTTTTTAAGAAAAATTATCGAAATTTAATACCTTACTTAAAAAAATTGTTAGCACCGCAGCTTACTACTTGTTGGGGTTATATGCTTAAAAAATAACTACACAAATGGTTTTAGGGATTAATACGGTTATATTTTATTGGAAGTTCACCCACCTTTGTGGCGAATTATTTTGAAAAAATCTTTAGTACACCTGATCAAGATTCGAATCTTGTTCTACCTGTCATCGGCATTCTAGTCTACTATGAGAGTAGCGCGTTAGATCACGCAGCCACCAAAGGGGGTTAACTTAAATTATAAATTAATTGAACCTAAAACTAAGGGCCAGTTTCATAGTCAGATTTAGTACGCCTCAAGTGCGGCGTTATACTAAATACAAGACGTCACCTACCTGAAATTGAATGGAATGGGCCAGTTTCATATGCAAAACTGGCCCATTCCATTTTGGTCTAGGTAGGTGTCGTCCTGTATTTAGTATCGACTCGCACTTTAGGCGTACTAAATCTGACTATGAAACTGGCCCTAAGTATAAATTATCATAGTTACAAACATTTATGCTCTTTGATGGAATGTTCCTGCAACAATGTATATTATTTAATGTATGCTATTTGGTGAATTGTTTTTGCAATTATGTATATTATTTTGGCTCTTTGGTAGAATTTTTCTGCAACAATGTATATTATTTCATTTCATAACTTTTAATAATGTTTAGTAAATGCCTCTATTTTAATATAAAAAAAAAGAGAAAGTCTGTGTGGTGCAGTTTACCATTTATTACTGGTTTCAGTCACTTTTTTCACTTATTTGTAAACACTTCAGCACTTGCATCCCTGCTCATAATGTATATATAGAACTTAGAACTTGTATTCATACATAATATTAATAAAATAGAAAACCTATCTTTATTACAAAACATATCTTGTTTTACATGTACCAGTTAATTGTAAATAAATATTGGTTACATTAACTAGCCAGATAAACTGCTGATTGCTATATCAAAGTGATTGTGAAGATTTGTGTAGGGGTAATAGATTGGAGTTCAAGACTTAATCAAACTTAGTGTAAAAATAAACATTTGTATATTATTATTTGATATCAAACTTGGATGTGTATTGTATCACCATAGCCAGAAACTTTTTGGGACAGTTCACACAGTCACTCATTATACCTTCATGTATTCTTATGACAAGTATCGTGGTGTGCATGTGTCACTTTAAATAGATGGTGTTAATTTTGACAGCTGTAAACTGTCAGATGTTTATTACTCTACATTTATCATCTCTATCTTCCTACTATTTGTAAGATTTGGTTTCTTTGTAAAAAAAAATCATTCTAAATAAATTATTAATATTATTCAACGTTGCTTGAGTAAAAATAAGGAATTTCACAGAGTGCTGATTTATTACATTTATTTGGTAATTTAGTAAATTAGCACTGTTTTTGTTGTTTCACCCAAATATATTTTGGAAGAAAGCAACGCTATACAATCAAGTATATATGAAATATGAAGCTGGGGGGATGAACGATTAGAATTACGAACATGAGCACTAAAATATGAGTGAAGAATGACCCTGAGCACAAGACGATCCCTGGATAGTTCAGTGGTAAAGCATTAGTGCGCTAAGCCAAAGGTCTTGGGTTCGATTCCGATGTCCAGGTGTCATTCTTCAATCTATTCAAATATATTTTGCTTGAAGTGATTTTATCATCTTGTTATCTAAATGTTGGATAGGATCTGCTTAATAGATACTAAGTGCTTTCCATAGTTAATAATTTAAAAAAACACTTTTTTCGTGTAGTTCATAATATTTATATTGTAATATAAGTAGTTTTGTTATCATTCATTGTCAAAAATTATTATGAAACTTATGTTTCAGTTCGATTAGTTCTAGCCAAATTCACTAGGAATGTCTTTCAGCTTGAAAAGTTTATTATTTTAATTATATTAATTTTTTCCTTGCTCTTTTCTCTTTGTTTGTCTACAGTGAAAGTGAGAGGGGGAAATGAAAGTGAATAATTAGTTGGGAAAACATGTCTTACAAAAGCAAAGATAATGTTAAATATGATGTTAGTAAAAAAGGTCTTCTTTAAGTATAAAGGTCGACATAACTTGCTAATACCATCTATTTGATGTATTGAAAAATAACAAAATCTAGATTGATGGATTGTTCAATAACAATAATTGTCCTATGGTCACTTTATTGTTATAATTGTATTTCTTGTTTCATTGGGACAGAAATATTGATAGCTACCATCTCTCTCAGATTTTTCCTAGAACACACAAAAATTTAACCACTTGTATGACTTTACAGAATCTTTTATTATTATTATTATTATTATTATTATTATTTTTTATAAAATAATTTACTATCAACATACTCTCTTTGTAAGGTGTTAATCTTGCAAATGAATAGACTGCCAAAGACAGGGAGATCGGGGCTTGATTCAGTTTGGGTGCTCTGAGGGTTTTTTCCCTAAATGTTTTTCCACTCTCCCTTCGCACAAATGCAGGTGCACTTCCTCTAAATTAAACCTTCCAAATCCATAAAATATTAATGTAATTAGTACATAGGCATATAACCCGAACAGATTGTAAGACACGGTGATATATATATACTATCAACATCTATATTTAAATGTTTATGTATTGTCGTGACACTCCATTCTCTGTAAGGTATACATAATCCATTATAATAAGGGGGGAAAACATGGTAAAACACAAGTATATGAATCTGAAATTATCTATAAAGAAAGACAATGCTATTTAACGTGGTATTTTATTATACGAAATGGCTCTCTATCCATGCATAATTCTTATCCAGCACATCAAATATAAAACAATGTCTAAATACGGTTCTGCCCCATTTATGGATGTATGATCGGGCTAGGCATGGGTTAAAACTGAGTCATATAATTTTTTACTTCTTCGGCCCGGGACACATACAAACTTGTCCAATTCATCTTTATTTAATCCGTTACCGCTTTCATTCACCCATTTTTGACATTTAAAACACCTGACTCATACATCTGTATTGTTGGTAGTTGAATAAAATGCATTGCAAAGAAAACATTTTATTTCATTGTTGTCCTCATCAAAAGAACTGGAATGCCGACGTTTTCCTTTCTTTAGATTGCGGAATTTTATTAACAATTTCCTCTTACCTTGTTTGGATACATCACCTCTTCGCATTTACCTCAGTTCTCATTTTGGGTTTTTTCACTCGATTTTCCAGAGTCGACAGAGGTAAATCCTATGCAAAAACTATCCCATGTCTCTTTTCAGAACCTCACCAATTGCTTTCATTGTAGTGTCCTCAGACCAATTGTGGTGATTACTTTAATGAATATATTTTTGTGGCATGTTGAGAAGGCTTTGTCTGAAAATAATAATATTGTAATAAGTTTCACTGATTGAACAAACGAAAAAGAAAAAAATATATTAAATAGCTACCATAACACAAAAATCTTAAAAACTTCTGTAACGTTCTGGTCCATTACCTAACCAGGGTAACAAAGACTCACAGGGTGGAACCAGGTACCCGATTCTACCCTGCTTGATTCTGCCCCAGTCACTTAATATTTTTATATTCAACTCATGGGAAAAACTAATTAACAAAAATATCACATGTTTCTAAAGCAAAGAGAATTATTTTTGACACTGTACTAACTACAAAATGCCAAAAACGAGGCCTTCTTTATTTGTAGCCACTAAGTCAAAATCTTAAAATAAGATGAAACTAACAAAAAACAAAGAAAATATCGTAACTTGATAAAATCTTATCCTATCTGCACAAGCTCTCTCTTAGTAACTGACTCTGGCACACACTCATGTTTACAGAATCAACCATCAGATTCCACCACCATCCACACAAAATATATAGCTACCCGTCGCTACCCTACTCAATATTCTGTGTTCACAGAGGTTATGACTGTTTGCTAGTAATTTATTTCAATAATTTCTGTGCAAAGAGGAAAAGTCAAACTTTTGACTAGGTTGACATATCTTTGTACCATAAAGAATAAAAGTTAACAGGTAAAAGGTTTGCTTCTTGTGAAATTTAAAGTTTTACATATTTTTACTATGTCATGTAAATATATTCACTAATGTTTTCCTTCCATTGTTGGCAGCTATAATATTGTGCTAGTCATCTCTCATTCTTTTGTGTATCATCTTCCATATCTAAAATTACACCTCCACACCATCTTAGAAGATAAAGAATTTGATGAGCTTAATGTCAAAAAGCCATTAACAATTTATGAAACCTAGACGCTAAATTACTCAAGAAACATCTTAAACACTAAATCTAGTTTATTAATTTAGTTTAGATTGTTTTTAAACTTGTTTACAACCAAAGTGTTTTTGTGCATGTGGTGTCTCGGTTGGTTACGGGTGTTTATGACAAAGAATATACAAAGTTTTAAAACAACACAAATATTGATGACATACTTTAGCGAGTACACTGCCATTGCAATTGGAAATGAATGGTATTTTTTTATCTCAAAATGATGTACAGCAATTATAATTATTAGTGAAAAAATAAATGACAAGTATCGTTTATTACTGATAATATGTCAAAATAAAACAAACTTGTCATACCTGAGCATTCAAGACTGCTTTTATCACCTGTTGTTTACATACTCTTGAGTGAGATTCTTAAAACTAATAAGGTATATTTCTGTTCATTATTCCTTTATTATAATTTGTGAAACCTTTCACGTCACTATTCACCAATAGCTAGGGTGTCCAGGATTTTTTTGTTATTAATATAATTTGATAGACATTACAAAAGTGTATGCGCTTATACTTCATTTTCCTTACAAATAGCCATATCTCACAGCTAGGAAAAACTACAAAATCTACTTTCATGTATCCATATTATGTCAAACTATATGATCTGCAAGCCCTTATTTTAAGAACCTGTAATTTTTGTCAATCAAAGCTTTCTCAACAAACAGATTTTGTTTTAATTATCATTTTCTTTCAGTCGTTTTTACATTATTTAAATACAAAATTATGAAAATAACCACTTGGATGTTTCTTTGTTTGTGATAGCGGCAGTTCACTTAGGGCCGGTCTTATGGCTTTGGACTAAATATTGCTATCGGAAGGTTAAAGTTAGCTCCCAGTTAAAGGTTATCAGCCACTTTAATATTTTACGCGTTTTATGAACTGAATTTATCTGCTGGATAGCTATCTGTAGGATAAATATATTTTTATGTAGAAAATGCAATGTTGATACTCTTTTTACTGGTGCGCGCATGCGTATAAGTTCAGACGCTACCGCTACAACCTAGTGAGTGGCAAGAACGTTCAACAATTGTTAAATAATGGCGGCTAAACGAGTGTGAGTAAACAGATGGTGTCACGTGGGTGCAGAAGCTAAGATGTCATGTAAGTACTAATTTTGGTGTCTGCCAAAATGTGGTCATTAGTTGGATAAAACGTTTACAAAATTTCATTTATTGTACTCAGTTTTTGATAATTTGTTCTTATATAAATATAACTCTACAAATAGCTTGTCAATTTATATAAAAGTGTGAATTAAATGTTCTAACTGTATATAGTTAGAGCCCGCGCCTGTGCTTACTAAACACGTGAACCAAGATTTTAACCTAAAAACAGATTTTGATAGGCAAAACCTCATTAAAAACAACGCGTCACTATGGCAACAACCATTTTAACTTTCAGATAAAAGTTATTAGGTACCTAAACCTTCCGATAAAAATGTGATGGATAAATACATTTTATCTGGCAGATAAATGCTATCTTGCAGTCACAAGACGCACTTTTAACTTATCCACCAGATAGAAATATTTATCTACCAGATTAATATTTATCCAGGAGTCATAAGACAGGCCCTTAGAAATCATTAACAAACAAAAGCTTCTGAAAGGTTGCTTTCACTTTCTTAGTAAAGATGGTAAACCGGAGGAAGTGAAGTCAGTTAAAGACATCATACAACCTGTATTCTTGCACATGTGTTTACAAAATAAAACTTTTTATTTGGAAACTAAAATTGTGTCCTCTTTTCACCTAATTTATAAAAAAAAACTTTATGCTATAGATTATGATGGCCAGTTAGTTATAAGAAGGTTAAATTGTGAATATAATACTTTTTTTATTTATTATTTCATCCACTATAACTTGAGTTGGGTCGAATCCACTATTTTACTAATTCGAATCTTCTATTTACCTTGGTATCCCAAATACAAATCTTGAAAAAAATGAACACAAGAGGAAATAGATATATAATGGAATAATTTCAAATAGAAATAGTAACTAAATGTTTACATTCTTTCTTATAATCCATTCACTATAACATTCATACATTCAGTTAAGTGTTAAATTATGGGGATGGGACCTGGTTGTTAAGTTCATAATATAATTATAATTAGTTTTGAACCACCAATAAGCACTATTTGAGCTCTAAAACAAATTTCACTTGGAAATAGAAAAAAAAAATTTTTTTTAATGATTTGAGGTCAAATCTGAAATTTTCTTGAATCTTGAATATCCTTAAGGATTCGATAATTCGAGGTTATATCCTTAACTATATTATATCTTATTGTCACAACCACAAAACAAAATCGTAATAGTTTTATTAATATTTTTTGTTCCTTAAATCAGTTATGACAAAGCTAATCATGCAGTAATACCAAAGGAAGTATTATTAAAAACTTTTGATAACCATTTGGATGAACTATATAGTTTTACAAAGCAAATAAAAATTATTTTTACAAGGGTTGGCATTAAGGACATTCAAACAATGTTTGCAATGAAGAATACTTTTTAGGTACTCTTAAAAGTTATTTGTGAGAAAATTGAAATAAAGTTCTATTGTAAGTAAAATATTGATTGTGGCCCACAAAAACTATTTTATTTGGAAGTTGGCTGGCATTGGCATCATCGCTTTTCTCGACTCGTGCACATTATCTGGATCAACAGAATAAGAAAACCAAATCCCAATCATTGGAAGGGAAAATGTTTTGTTGCTTCTGAATCGGCCAGTAGGGATTGTATAAATACTCCTTCAAACATATGTTTTTATTATACTCATTAATTATTGTTTTTAAATGTGCAAATTGTTTATTTGCTATAGTATATAGTTTTCTTAAAATGTCTCTATATGTAATGTAACTGTATATCACTACTAGTATTAAACCTACATGTTTTTAACAAAGACAAGTGTTCTTTTATGGCTAACTATAAAATTAACCTTAACCCTTTTACTACCATGGAACACAAGCAACTTTTAATATTTCATATCTTGTTCTGTAATCAAAATAAAAATCTGAAAAATTAGCTATTTATATAGTACTCAATTAAAGATCGCAAGAAAAATGTTACACACTATTATCAATTTTTCGTTTTGAATACAGGAAAATATACCAAATAATATAATTTGATCAGAAACTCATGGTATTAAGAAGGTTAATCTATTTTGTAAAACTATTAATATTGATTTTCTTGTTCATATGATCTTACAAGTGTTTGTGAGTGGACTCTATTTTTACATGTTCTTTATGTGATACACCTGTTTCTGTTGTTGTGGTTCATCTTTGCTTGCTTGCGTTCGTGAGTTCACTTTATAACTGACTCAAGCTTGATATTATATTAGAACTTTGCCGCTTCCCTCTCGACTCCTACGGATGATGTGGTCTCTATCATTGGATTAATACTTCACTATGTTGCTTCCAACTAATATCTGTTAAATGCTTGCTGGTTAACTTATTTCTTGTCAAATATATTTGTTTTTAAAGTATTGTTTCTTGACCTCAGAGATCCAGCATTCTGGCAAGGTGACTACAAAGCCGAGAAAAAGCATTCTCAGTTGGTTGCGAGATTGAGTTCTGCCGACCTATCCTCTGGATAATATCAAGTCTTGTATGACAGTTTATATCAACCTTTCATTTGTAATACAATACATACAATTAATTCATATTCATGAGCTTAAAACATTTGATTAATAGTTCATGTAGAAATAATATTTGTCTCGAATTTCACAAAATGTTATCAGGAAAGAAAGATGCACTCAAGAGAGTTTGAAATTTGACTGTGATTCAAAAATGTTAAATAGTTTTAATAATTATATTTTATGATTATGACTATTGACAGCCTTAGAGTCATGGAAGCGTAAATTTTCCTAGCTTTTTAGATATTGATTTTAAAATTACAGTCTGTTAAACAGACATAATAACTTTGTAAATAATTAACTATATCAAATTAATCATGTACACTATGTTTAACCTTTTGATTAGCATACTACTGTATTGAAAAAGAAAGTAAGACTTTTAAGAGTAATGACAAACTATAACTATCTTCTTGCTATACCTATCTTTTAGCTATCTCATATAAATTTAATAGTGTAGGTAAGTGTTGGGTATGGCAAGGAGATATTTATGGTTTATCATTACGGATCAATTTTCATCCTGGTTATTTTTTTATCTACAAGGGGATTAGTGTAAATTACAACAATGTATTTAGTAGTTTTTGTAAGATAGCTTTTGTCTATACTTATAAGTCTATTTTGACAGCCTAGTGACATTGACCTTTATCAGAACTAAGCGATTTTCTCACAATCACATTCATAACTCATCACTTCCCCATATTTTACCCTTGCTTATTAAAGTATAGTTTAATTTAATGAGAATTGGTTGAAATGG
Source organism: Timema genevievae (assembly GCA_902155825.1). Lineage (NCBI taxonomy): Eukaryota > Metazoa > Arthropoda > Insecta > Phasmatodea > Timematidae > Timema > Timema genevievae. Next base: position 215,706 of record CABFWO010000750.1, read on the forward strand.
AATTTCTAGTATTCTATACTTTCCTCCAAAAATGTGTTGTTAATGCTGAATCTAGATCCACACTTAAGCTTTTACTAATAACAAATATTACAAAACTCAAGTCAGGATACTCACTTTTAATCATTCCATTCACAGCCTGTATGTGGGCGGGTGTGTGTGCATGTGCAGAAGCAGATTTACACTATAGGCCCACTAGGCACGGACTAGGGGCGGCATATTTTGGATGATATTATTTTGATTTTAATAATTATGTTTAAAAATTATTGACTAACATTATCAAAATAGTTCAAGTTAAAGTCAGAACAACAATATTTCTTTTTAAATAACTGTTCTTTGCAATCGCTTTGTAACTGATGTCAGTCTCCCCTTCTTCATAACGTTAACTCAAGCTACTGTAGGACGTGTACTGTACATGCCTGATTAACTTTAGTAAAAATCTCAAATACTATCTCCCCCCCACCACCCCCCAACACCTCTTTCCTTCAAAACTTTCTAAAGCCCTTGCCAATTTTTTTTTTCTTGGGGAATAGGGGAGGGAGGAGTGGAGTGCATATTATAATTGTGCCTAGGGGCGCAACAATTTTAAATCTGCCACTGTGTGTATGTGCACATTACCCCTGGCTATTAGTCAACTTCTTGTGACCTCATTGGATGATAGATCTACTAACAAATTCTAGATAGTTAAACTGCAAATATACACAGAATACACAAAACCACACCTGTTTTAAGAGACAAAGTAGCTTTATTTGTTAGTTGGATACACTTTTTTTAGTTACAGTTTTAATAATTTTCATTTATCATCCGCATCTTATACTCCCTATTCAGGTTATACACATATATTATAATAACTCTAATGGAGTAGGGATGAGCAAGGAACGATTTTAGAGGTAATCTACCTGTATTTGAGTGGAAGGAGAGTGGGAAAATATTTTGGAAAAACCATCCTCAATTGACCTGATCAGGATTTGAACCCCGATCTTCATGAAATCAGTAGGCCTGTATAACACAATAGTGACACCTTAAACGATTTGGCCACTGAAGTGTGTTATTAATGATAAATTATGATTGTGAATATGGATAAAATTAAAGTTGAAATATATTTAGTGTATTTTTGAGAAGTGTAAGCATAGTTATGATAATAATAAAAGAAGATACAAAAGGTTTCAAAAATAAAACATTAGCTAAATTAACACTGCAGATACAGTAACCTTTATTGCTAAATTAGAAAATACTAATAATTGTCACCTTTTTCTTAAGCAAACTTCTGTTGGAAGCAATTTTTGTACAGGCCTACTTACTAGTTCATAAAGTCATATCTCTAGATTGAGGCCCACCTCAGTGGCGTAGTTAGCTAACGCGCTAGTTTTGTGTTGAGCTAGACTGCCGAGGATGGGTAAATCGAGGTTCGAATCTTGGTTGGGTGAACCGGGGAGGGGGGGTGTATGTTCCTAAATCGTTTTCCACTCTCCCTACATGCAAATGCGGGCTCACTTTCTATAAATTCAACTTTCCCAATTCCTAACCCATTAGCATAATTAGTACTTAAGCTTATAACCCAAAAGGGTAGTAAGGCGCAATGCTAAAAAAAAAAGTATAATCAGAATGTTTATGTTTCTAACCCTGACATCTCATTGTAAATGTTTGTATTTTTAGTCTGAATTGCTCACCATAAGCTATGCACTATTTTTTATTTATTTTTAGCACCGTCTCTAGCCACTATTACAGCTGTATGCTTTATGCACTATTTGTTGTGTTTGTAATATATTATGTGGGAATCTAAAACTCGCCTAATTTTCTAGTGGTTGTATTTATTTGGGTCTATATTTCATTGAAAAATGCTTGTTTTATTTCACTGTATGTGTATCTTTGTTCCTCCCCTCCCCCCTCTGTAACTTATGTACTAAGAATATCCAGCATCTCTGGTTCATATTTGTTTATCTTTTTCCAATACAAGGATGTCAAATTATATTTTGGTTTTGCTGCCTACATTACCTTGATAAAGACTTTAAATAACTTTTCAAACATACACACCATCATATTTGGCTGTATAGAAGTACCTAGAGTTGCTCTGAAAATTATCACTATTAGGTACTAATTAGCATGCTATTAAGAGATGTGTTCAAAACATAAGTTTAATATAAAAGTATGCACTAAAATGAGCAAAATCATAAAACAAATTTTTTACTAACTTAGTGAAATATATACATTATAGTTTTCATATTCCTTCTGTTCTTACTCTATGCCTAAATGCCTTAAATTATTTGTTTACAAATTCTGATTTTATAAATGTTAGATATTTCATCAGCCAATGAGAAAGTATAATACTTTATCAGAATAAAATATTTTGCAACTCAGCTAATAACCATAAATAGGTATTGGTTTATTTGAAAAAATTAATCAATAACCTACCTTTATTTGTGAATATTTTTAGGAATTTCTATTGAAAGTAAGGACACAAAAATACACACTTGGGGTTTTCATTTCACTGTGAATGTTGTGTTCAAAATTGTGTATTTTTAGTCCAACACTTGTGAGTGAATTTGTACTCAGCACTTGACATCACTATTATCTTTTAGAAAACATTCTAAAAAATAGTTGAAAGTAAGGAGTGGTTATAATCAAAAGTTAAGACTTTGATATGTTTCTCTAGAAATATATATAAAAAATTAAATTTACAGATTAAACAGTTGCTAAATTGGTAGATGTATTAAGTGAAATTACAAGTCAAAATGTATAATTATAATTTACACCTGGTGAAAAAACATATTGTCAAATATGAACATTTATTTACAATTAATAATGCATCATCAACTAGACCATACACGAGTTGATGAAAAGTCTAAAATATAGGTTTGCACGTTAAAATGTTGTTACAAAAACTTTAAGATATACAATATAGTATGGTGCAAAGGAATGTTTTAAGTTCCAATCTGTTTTAAAATATAATAATAAAATTTATAAAGTTAACATCTACTAAACAAAATTAATGAAGTAATTAAGTGATGTGGAATAATATAAGTCTTATCTGTTTCCTTGTCTCATTACTTCTTTTTGATATCCAGCACTGGAAAGATGCTGGATTACTTCATTCCGACATGTTTCGTTACTTTGATACCATACTCATGAATACTGCAAATGAAATTAAAGAAGCATGAAGATAAATTATCATGTTTTTGCCCCAAAACCGTTAATTATTAATGATTTTTTTTCAAATTCATGTTTTTTCTTATTTTGAAATGATAGTAAATAAAACACTTGGGTGTTGAACATAGGACCTCCTAAATAAAGCTCACAAAGATATTGCATCACAAGGTTACAGAGATTCTTTTGGGATATAGATTAGTGGGCATAATATCCTTGTAAACGTTCCAAATCTTAAAATTATTATCAAGGGAATTTTTAAATACCATGCTATTTAATTATCTTTCACTTTATCTTTTTTTTATTGGTTTTATATAAATAAAATAAAAGCATTTCTCAGAAACTAATAAATGGCATCTAAGATATGAATTTATGCAAACTTGAGTTCCATTACATGTGCATCTTAACAATTGGTACATTTTGGGTTTTCTTCTTTTAAACTTTATTTTTTAAGTTGAACACTAATCATCCATTACAAAGTTCTACACAAAAACATTAGTTCTGTTAATCATTCCATTCTGTAATGTTATTGTAATACAAGAAAACCATTACCACATGCTTCAGTACAGAATGTTTTCTTATTATTTTGTGCTTGGTCCTCTAAGATAACATGTAAAATGTAAGCTATAAAATATTCCAGCGAGTTTGTGTGTAAAACTAAAACCGTTGCTTCGATGTGTTGTTGATTGGTTATTGCTTATATGTGTGCAGCTCCAACCCAGCTATGTTATGTTTGTGATGGGTTGTTGTTCTGTTCCATGCGGCAGTCAACTTGGGCCATCTGTCCCGCAGTAGTGTGCCTTCCCAAACTAGCTCAGCCACTGCGGTACAACACGGCCCACACAACAAAGCCAGGGCTTCCACTTGGTGCTGTGGAAACTTTGTTATTCGCACACTCAGGAAAACACATTTCGACTAGACAATTATTGTCTGTACCTTGTTTCAAGTACTTGTGCTTTCACAGAATTTAGATGATAGTTTAAAAAAAAAATCATATTAATGCATCTTAATTAACACGTGGTGGCACTTTTTTTTATTTTTAGGTTTTGTTCAAGTAGATTTTTGTTTTTTAGCCAGTTGAAATAATAATATAAATAACGGTAGTTAAGTCCCGATTTTGATTAATTTTATCATTAAATATTTTGCCCTTTTCATTTTAAATATTATTTAATTTAATTTTAATAGCCAAGGTACTTGAAAAATACATTCTATCAAGTAAATATTAACATTTGTTCAAACAAGGAACATCTAAGTTAATGTTGATATTTTCTTTAGTGTAAAATTTAAATTAAATTTGTTGAAACAAGTGACATCTCCTTTAAGTTAGATAGTTTATTTGTTTTAAAACGCAAACACCCAATTCCTAATAATATGCATGTGCATCAGCTTAATATTTTTATTTTTATTTATAATTAGTAGACTATTTCTTGAAGAATACCAATGACTTTTAAAATACATTATTTGTTTTGCACTGTCCTTATATCCGGTAACATTTTGCCATTTCCTCTGATTTGTTCAATAACAACCTTATTTTAAGGTACCGCTAGGGATTGAGTGCATTTTTACCAACAATATCTATGAATAAAGAGTGCACATTCATACTCTACATTTTTTATAACTTTTTTTAAACTTATGTGAAAATTTTAAGCATATTAAGATAAATTAATACTATTTGTATTATTTAGTGAATTAATTCATATCCATAGTAAATGACCACACATGTGCTATTATATTTTTATCAAGAAATTATGTTTAAATCTTGGGATTCTCAAATCTTTCAGAGTAAAAACATACATTAAAAAAAACTTTGTTAGAAAAAACATTAGCGAGCGGCCTCTTTAATAAAATGTGTGTATAATTTATTCAATATAACTTGCCACTTTTATTAATATTTTATTTTCTAGAGAAGTTTGAAGTTACTAACATTCTCAGGCTTGTATTAGTACTGAACTAACGCCTCGTGTAGATTATTCGAAGTCACTGAATTCCCTGGCTTTCTGTGTGCTGTGTTGTGCTGCCGTAGCCCAAAGCATGCTTCTTGGCTACCTATGTAAAGTCTCTATGTATCTGATATTAATTTTAAATGTTAAACATTGTGTTATGTACATTGTTTAGTTATTTGATTTTGTAATGTGTGATCACAATCAATATCTCAATAAAATGTATTGTAGGAAAATGTAGATTATACTCTTGTATTTAATGTTTATTTAGCTGTAGTGCACAGTAGTACATGGTTGTGTATTGTCTAGTTTGAATAATTGTAGCACTAAATTATGTTGTTAATATGGTTTTCTCAAAACCACAAAAAGTCCAACGAATCTCATGAATAGCTTGATCTATGTTGAGAGAAAATAAATGTCACTCTCTTATTAGAAGCAAACTTTCTCAAATAGCTGAGAAATTTAACTTTACAAAAAAACTCATCTTATCCAAATGCTTATACAATAATTGCATGAACATGTATTTTTTTAAATTGTTTGTGTGATATATATATATACAAATATTTTTCGCTAAATTAGGAGGTTACAAATAAGTGTTTGCCTTACAAAGAAGTATTTTTAAAATAAAATAAAACTATAGATAACACATTATTACAAAGACTCAGAAACAGATTTAACCTAACCTTATTGTAATGAGCTTGTATTTAGTAGTGTGTTATTTATAGGTATTAATTGAAAGGTATTTCTTATATTTATGTAGTATTGAATAGTTGAAAAGTTGGATGGAAGACAATTATAATTCGAGAATTTTTTTTTAATATGGTTTATCAGTGTAGGCAACTTTCTACCTCTTTCATTGTCTTCTAATCACGACTGTTGCCGTGCAATGTTTATGAGGGGCCAGGCGTAATATTGCCGACAAACCCAACTGGCAAGGGTGCAGACAGCAATTTGAGACATTTGCAGTTAGGTTGCTTGCACTTTTCAAAGTCACTTTGATGAAATTTAAGAAACTGTTATCTGCTCTTTAGAAAATGCTTACCAAATTAAAACTAACAGTATATTTATGTTTTGATGCTACAATTTAGACATGTGAATTTATATTGTATTTTAAGGAAATTTCTCATCTACAGGTTTAGGCATTAGGGAGTTAGTGCCCTCCCCCTTGTGGACTCACCTTTGCCTCATGCTTATTGCTCTGTGAATAAGTGATTCTTATAATAAGTGGAGTTGCCTCCAAACACTACCACTCTTATTCAATCTATGTTCCAAAGAGTGGTATAAGTTACTATCATATAAATTAATTTGGCACTAATTTTGAATTGATTTCTCCATCTCCCCAGTTCCTTTCTCAAAGTAATTAGGTTTTAACTATTTATATTTTAGGGGTCTTATTTTCTTCAAACTTTATTGTCTCCTATAAAAAATTTTAATCAAAAATTGTATTTCCTTTTATACATGGAAAAATTTACAGGAAAAAATATAAATACAAACACACTATGGATTTGACAATGAATATAGGCATATGATTCACACTTTACACTGCTGTCACTGGACGAAATGATAATGCTTCTTCTTAGAGAAAAGTTGTTACTGGTTTCACACAATCCCTTGACTTTGGTTTTGTTATATTAAAACTTTTGAGTAAGTGTAAAACATGTAATGCAAATTCCTTAAAGAGAAAACCAAAAATTAACACAAAAGTTAGTAAAAGGAAAATTGCAGATATTTACTGAACATAATTGTAACATTTGAGAGGGAAAAGACAAACAAAAAATACAATTCAAAAGTAGTAAATATTATGAAATGCTTGATTTTAAAAATATAGAGTACAGAAAAAGTTATAAAAAACAAATAAAGGGCAAACGAAGATACCAAGTTCATTGCCTGTATTTTCTTCTTGTTCAGGCAACTATGGAATTAAAAATTTATGCTTTTATAAAATATACTTATTCAACATGAATGCCTTTAAATGACTCAAAAATTCCTTTACATGCTTAAAAATGACTTTAAAAGGATAAAAACAAAAAGTATACAACCTAAAATTCCAAAATGACAAAAAATTAGCAAAAATGATCCATAAAATAATATACATTTCTACTACGAGGGGATAATGAAGAGTTTATGTACTTATGGGCATTGTATGTGATGAACAAAAAAAAAGATGACATTTCATCAAAATCCAGACCCTTGTTATTACATTTTGGAAATACTATTATCGTTGAAGGGGTGGTTGCGGATTAACACACTAAAATGTATTCAAACTTTTTATTGAGAAAAGTTCTATAAAATTAGGCGTCACTCAACTTTTAGTTTAAGTTCTTCTAGTTAAAGTCTTATCAATCTTCCATAGATTTTGAGCATTTAGTGTTTAATTTTAAGCAAAGCGTACTGGTATATATATTTTTTACGTTCACACCACGGTGAGAAATTTAAAATGGTACTTCTCTCAGCTCTCTATGTGTATCTCAAAATTAACAGTTTTGTGCGGGTGGGGGTAATTTCTTAACAGATTATATGGATACAGAAAGGAATATTAAACTATCGATGTACACAAATCATGGTTTCCATGGTAATGTAAACACAGAGATTGTTCAGATAAGGCACAGTGGACATTTCCGAAAGTCTGTAAATTCACAAGGAAAATAGGGTTTTTGCTAACATCCTAGGACCCTAACCTTTAAAATGAGTGGTCATTTGTCAAAATTAGATCAGCCGTTTTCTCATAAATTCAATTACCAAAAAGGGATTTATAAATTATGTATAAGATTTCCTAAAATGTCCAGTTTTATTCCAATCATGACTGAATTTTACTCTATGAATACTCTACGATGAATTATCTCATTTACTATTCGGCTTTTTTTTTACGATAGACTCTTAGTTATAAATTAGTTTTTAGAAATTAATTTTTATTTAGTTAAAATCTACCTATTTTACCTACATCACAACTTTACTGATTATATATTTTACATTTTCCAGTAGGAACTAATTATCATGTATGTCCTCTTTCTACAAATTATTACAAAGAGTGATATTATTCTCCTTGTCCCACACCTAGTTTTAACTTTGTTGTCTATTCACACTTATGGACAAGTGGTCTAAAGTGTAACATGGTACTTGGTCAGTGATAACAGGAAGGTTGGAGTTCAGATCTAGTCAGGTACATTAGCCAGGACCCTACCCAGAAGTTTATTTGGGGAAAAGGGACAATACCTTTCATGGCTCATGGCAAAAAAAAAACCAGCAGGAGAGGACAGAGAATTTTGTTTATATTAAATATCTCATGAAGCGAAATAAAACGTTTTAAACATAATTGAGGTTGTAGCTGTTATGAATTTTATAAGACTCCAATAAACTACTAGCCCAGACATTGAATAGAAACACAAAAAATACATTATTCATAATATTTTGGGAGGGGAGAGGGATTCAAATATAGTCCAATTTTCATAGAAAGGGCATTTATTTTGAGCTCATTATTTTAAATACAATTTTTATTTTTAGTGGTTAAGTTAATCTTTTTACAATGTGGACCTTTTTTTTTAATTAGAACACACTAACATCAATGAGTGTATTTTAATGATCTATTAATTATTACAAAGAGAAGGATTACTATTTTTTTTAAATCTTCATTGAAATTTAAGTGTTGTGGTTTTGACCAAAAAAGTTTTAAAGGTTCACGACACACATAACAGCAGATTTTTTTAGGATGAAATGGGAAAAATATTGAATTTTATTTTCTTACAAAATGAGAATCATGAATACTTTATTGAATAGAAAATGTGAAACAGTTTTTATAGTCATTAAAAAATACCTCAATCTCATGAAGAACAATCTGTAGCCTTTTTTTCCCACCAAAATATAAGAGGATTCTAATAGAATTTAAGGGCTTTCAGGTGTTTCTTTGTAATAAAATCTACTTATACGAATGTCAGGAAGTTGAAGTTTGAGTTTTAAGCTCCTATTTTTGAAATCTATATGTTTTATTATTGCAAACTAACAAAATATTGTATAGTGGCTTTAAAAAAATGTTGATACTCAATTGGGGAGCATGTGTGGGAATCTCATTTGTGGAGCTTTGTATCAATAAAAATTAGTATAGCATGATGGTGGGCATATTTGTACAAAACATGCATTTTATTCTTGATAGATCTGAGATTTTAGGTTGGTATCTCTACTTTAATTCAATTTCTGGTCACATTTTAATGTTAATCATATAGAACTAGAATAAGACTATTGAAATTTACTGTGGGGTAGTTGTGTTAGGCTAGTGTAGAGCTTAGAGTTATGAACAAATTCTTTACAAAACTAAACTCTTGTTTATTTAATTTAACTTGCTTTAGATTTGGGATGTAGATTTTTTTTTTTATGAATTAAAACTATAATTTTCACTATTTAAACTAATTTCTTATCTACAGACAATAACTACTGTAAAACCTTGATTATCTGTATACAACTAAAGGAAGAAATAATAATCTGCAAATGTATGAGCAGGATACACACTCTTTTGTAAAACAAATTTTTAGATCAATATAATATATTTTAAAATATAAACATAATTTTTTGAGGAGAACCGCTCTTCATTTATCAGATATAGAATTGTATATAATACTGATATGGTTTGTGTATTAGTCTCACACTTAACTTAGACCTGAAAGAAAAGTGTTCAATTCTGATTGGGTGCATTGGAGTGGATTTTCTCAGTTGTTAAATATTGTTCATTTCGTGAATATTGGGGCATTTCCTTAACAAATTTCATGTTATTTTCAATATTCTAGAATTCTATAAACTTCTAATTAATTATTAATTAACTGCATAAAGGTTTAAAAACAGGCTGATAAAACTAATTTTGACTGTGTCTAGGTGTTGATTCTCAAATTTCTTTTAAATTAGGGTATATGCTATGTGCACTCCATCTACCCTGAAATGTAGCAGCCTAACCTTGAAGGATTACACTATGAACCTATCGTATAAGCTTTACCATAGTGGAATAATGCAAGCTAAGCTTGCTACCTTTAAGGGTAACCAAAGGGCACATGTTATGTACCTCTAGATGTGCGTTTGCATTTTAACTTTAGGGTAATCTTAACTAAAATAATAAACTGGATTAAAATTTGCACTAACACTTTATTTGACTGTTAGTATAATTGCATACAGAGGCGTCTCTAGGGTATGCGAGGTTTTAGGATATATATTTGGCTATAAGAACTAAGAGGAAAATAATAATAATAATAATAATAATAATAATTTTAAAAAATGTAGCCATGCAACCTGAGAGAAACATAATGTTAATAAGTGGTGTGGGGAAAATAAGAAAAATTTGTTTTCCTTTTATATCACTTAATAAAATACTGTGGAAAAGAATGCTTAAATAAGAAGGTGATTTTACATAAACATAATAAATATTTGGGATGCATGAATACGATAATAAATGCAGTATTTTAATTTTAGAGTATTTTTGAAAGGTTGGAAAGGCTTATTATAAAGAAATTTTCTGCTTATGACTGCCCTGAAATCATCTATCTCTTACGGATGAGAATTCAAGCTTTAATGAAAGTTCACTTTAGATTGATAAAATCAAAAGAGCTGATAGTCTTTCTTGTGTCATTGTTGATCTTATGTAGGTTTAGTGAATTTTAGTTTTGAAAAAGACCTCTCTGCTAATGCTACAACTACTGGTATTGTTAATAAAATGCGAAGAGCAACAAAAATATTAGTATAAACACCTTTAAGTCCTTTTGAAGTAATGTGTTTTAGCACCTCAGTGGCACTTTTAGCTTTATTTGGCAAACTTTGTCCGCACATCTTTAATTGTTGTAACAACTCTTCGCTATCAATGTCACTGTAAGATTCTAATGCCTCTTCGCCTTCACCATTGACTGTAAGAAGTTATTTTAGTTCAACACAACAAACCTAGAGCTCTTGATCTGGTTTGTCCTTCAAAGATCAAATGTCATAGAGAGAACCAAAGTGCATTTTGTAGCGTTTCAGCTCTGTGAATCGAGTTTCAAGGCTCATTTGAACCAAATCAATGACTGCATAAAATAATGTGTTCTAAATAAACCTTCTGGATTAAAACTAACTTGATCCAAGCCCTCCTAATCAAAATGGTGCTTCTTTTTTCGGTTACTTGATTACTCAATCTCTCAATCACGGCGCGGGGCCCTAGGCGGTCGCCTAGTTCACCTAATGGTAGAGCCATCTCTGATTGGATATAGCTATATTTTTGAATAGTTCATTGGTTCCCAAAGTGGGCGGTACCGCCCCCTTGGGGGCTGCGGGATTGTACAGGGGGGCGCTAAGTTGAAAGGGGGCGGTAAGGGGGTGATAATAGGCAAAAGGGTGTTAGAGGGGCACTCAAGCTGGTATTTTCCGAGTGTGTTGTTTATTTATATTTGACTGACCAGCAAAATACATTCCTTGCTTCAAGTTTCTTCCTCCCTTTCCAAGGTCATGTTGCACACGTATAACCTCCATTCTCTAGGCCACATGCGTTCTCACCCCCTCCCCAAGACTACGTCACACGTTCTCCCGCCCTTCTTGAGGTCACGTCACCAAAGCTATTCAGACCAGTTTATCACATTTTGAGAAAGTGTTGTGCTGTGTTCTTGTTTCTTTGTTGTCTCCTCAAGATTTTACTGGTAAGTCCTGAACAAAATAGTATTGAGTGTGATACTTATTTTCCTGTGTTTTCAATTATTCAACATGTTGATTATGAATTGAGATTAGAAGCTATTATTTTTGTTGCAACCTATTCAATATTAAAAGTTTTAATGAAAGTTATATGGGGATATAAAGGAATTAAAATTAAATTCAGTACCGATGCCTAATCTAGAGCTCAATTTTAAATTTAATATTCACTTACAAAATGTGTACATAGATAATTGTGTAGCAAAATCATTTTAAAAAGGTATATAAAGAACGAAAATAAATGTAACTCTGAATTAATTTTTTTTTCCACGTTAATAATTATTCATACATCTATTATTGAAACAAAATTTAATGTTATGGCTGTAAATTTCTGAAGGAAGCAACAGAAAAACACTTTTTTTTAATATAGGCCTACAATCTTTTTTTCTTTTAGATTAGAAATGGCAGAAGCAGAAAAATCAAAAAAGAAATGTAGACAATATAGTTTGGAATATCTTAAGTATGGATTTATACCTGCATCGACAAATCAGCAGCTGCCAATGTGCCTGTTATGTGAAAAGGTATTTTCTAATGAGGCCATGAAGCCTTCCAGACTCAATGAACATTTAAAGAAGGTACATCCTGACAAGGCAGATAAGAATTTAACTTTTTTTCAATCACTTCGTGAAAAGTTTCAAAAGCGGCCAACATTGTTAAACATGATTCGCAATAGTTCACAACAACAAAGTGATGGTTTGCGTGCATCATACAACATTTCATTGTTGATTGCTAAGTCTGGAAAGCCCCATACAATTGGTGAAGAACTCATCCTTCCAGCGGTTAGTGAGGTTCTGAATACCGTTCTGCACAAGCCACCACATGATATAATTAAGATGATTCCTCTCAGCAACAATTCAATACAAAGACGCATAGATGAAATGGCTGAGAGTGTGGAAGATCTACTGTGCAACACACTAAGGACAACAGAATTTGCATTACAGCTGGACGAGTCAACTTTGCCAGGCAATGAATCTTTACTTCTAGCTTATGTGCGTTTTATAAAAGACGAGAGTTTGGCTCAAGAGTTGTTATTTGCAAGGCAACTAAAAACCGATACTAAAGGAGAGTCAATATTTCATGTTGTTGAGGAGTTTTTCAAAGAAAAGGAAATTCCACTTACTAACATACTTGCTTGTGCAACTGATGGAGCACCATCAATGACTGGTCGCTACCGTGGGTGTGTCGCTTACTTGAAAAAATCAGTGCCAAATATTTTGACCATTCACTGTGTCATTCATCGCCAACATCTGGCTGCAAAGAATCTCAGTGGACGTCTACACAATTCATTAAACACTGTTATTACTGCAGTGAATAAAATTAAAGCACATGCTCTCAATGATCGACTATTCCGGGAGCTCTGTTCTGAGAATGAGAAAGACTTTGAACGTTTGTTGTTTCACACTGAAGTTCGTTGGCTATCTAAAGGAAACTGTTTGAGACGCTTTTACAACCTTTTTGACACTGTTGTGGAATATTTTGAAGACACGAATGCTTTGCTCAGTAATGAACTCAAAGAAATCAAACATGACATTGCTTATTTGTCTGAGCTATTTGCAAAGTTCAATGAAATGAATTTGCAGTTGCAAGGCAATGACACCAATCTTATTAAAGCCAAATCTGTCGTATCTACATTTATTGCAAAATTAACTATACTGAAGCGCAATATAGGCCGTCGCGAGCTATACCAATTTCCGAGCTTGTCTGAGCTAGAAAAGAAAGTCGGAATACAAGATGACGATCTGCCAGTTTTTTGTGACCATTTGAATATGCTGCATGAAGATATGTCTGATCGATTCAAAGATCTTGTTATGATGGAAATTCCAGACTGGGTATTAAGTCCATTTTCAGATATTGAAGAAGTTGGAGCATTGGAGGAAGAACTAATTGAGCTACAAAAGGAAATTCCTTATCGCTATCCTGCATTATGGAGAGTGGTTAAGAGGCTCCTGATTGCATTTCCAACATAGTATTTGGTGGAACGTGGTTTTAATGTGGTCAGCCTACTTCTCTCCAAGCAAAGAAATAGACTCCAGATTACTAAGCTTGGTGATTTAAGACTCATGTTAAGTGACATTAAGCCAGACATTGGACAACTAGTATCATTTCATCAAGCTCATCCATCACATTAAGAATTTACACAATAGTGATGTACTCTACCTATTTACTAGATGTGGTATCTAATAATATGTAGTATTTAAGAACTTTGAAAAGATTATCACTGGATTAAGCTAATCAATCATGTTTAATTAAATATACATAATATATTTTAATTTTAAATAAATATTCAATTAATAATTGTTCCATCCTTGAATTTTATTGCTATTTTATTATGAATATTGATTTTTTAGATTAAAGGATAGGGGGCACTGGGCATGAGTTTTTGGAACCGAGGGGGCAGTGACTCAAAAAAGTTTGGGAACCACTGGAATAGTTCTTTCACAAATCAAGTGTTTTGCTGTTTAGTTGCTATCACTGTTTACAACCAAAGTGAATTTTTAGATGGGTTTCACTGCTAACAAATCTTTAACCACACTTGGTACTTATTTATTACAAGAGACATAATAAGTGTGTGCCAAGTTCAAACTCACTTATTGGAGATTTATCAAATTACAATTTTGCTGTGAATACTGATTTATTTTACTCAAGGGCTTTATTTTAGTGTGTGAAAACTTTGTCTATTTATTATTATTAATTAAAAATTACAAGCCTAACTACTATTTTCTACTGAATTAAGAGATGTATAGATCAGTTATAGCAAACATATCTTTCTTAATTTATGTTTGTTTTAAAATACAACTTATTGTTTTCAAACTTGAATCGATATTAATAAAATTAATAGTTTATCTATTTGTAATGAGCATTGCCCGTTATCTATTGTATGCAGACATCTGACATTTTAATAGCCTCTGTGCACAAAAATATGCACCTCAAAGCCAGCATTCTAAAATTTGGATTAGATTTTTTTTAATTAATTAAACACTGGCTCGGAAGAAATAAAATGAAGCTTTTTTTTTCTCTCAATTTGAAGCAAAGAAAAGCGTTGCCAGGGGTAACCACTTAATTCCGGATTTTTCTGCTAGAATATTACAAAACACTTGGCCAATAACACTTTCTAGCTCTCTGTAACCATATCAACTAGGTACTAGCTTATAGTGAACTACATTTCCATCTAAGTCTGTTTGAATTTCTTAAAAATAATGTAACACATTCAAAGTATTTGCTATCATTCATTTTGTTTTCAATTAAAAGTTGTTCCATGGAAGAAATAAATCATTTAAGAGCTTTTATATTTAGTCGCTGTTAGCTTAATCTAATCAAATGACACAATAACCAAGGAAGAGTTAAAGTTTACTTGGTTGTTGAAATCTAGTTGTGAAACTATTCTTATATGTTTATAGAAGATGATAACTTGCACAGACTTTGTTAAATATTTTGATTAATTCTTTGCTTATTTGGAATATTTTTATGGCTTTTAAGTTAAAATGTCTAAGGAGCCTTGCTTACTCGTTAAGCTAAAGTTTAGTTCATTAGAGCCTTCAGAAATGTTGTGAACTAATTTAATCACTTCAGTAATGTTCCCCACACCAGCAAAGTATTTATAATTTAAATAATCGTTAATAACCAGGTTAACACAAACTTTCACAGAACCCCCATTGAATTTGTAATATTTCCCATTAGAAAACCTTTCAATTATTACCAAGCACATTGCTAAAAGCATCCAAATCCTACTTCTAAGAACTTATTTCATTGTTGTTTACTGTAGCAGGTATCATTGGATAAAATGTACCCTTCAAATTGTAAAGCATCAGTTGCTATAGAACACCAAAGATAAGTTTTTGAACACCCTAATATTTAGATGTAAGAGACTTAACATTCTCACTAAAGAAAGAACAATGACATATTTACTTTAAAAACAAAACATCATGAATTGATTAAGTGAAAAATAATAATCTCTTATTTTTGCCAAAGGTCCTAGGTTCGATTCATGTGTTCAGGTTGTTATTTTTCACTTAAATCAATTTGATTTATCAATCAGGATTGATCCTGTGGACAGTCATCAAATATAAGTTTGTGATGTAAATGAATTAAAAAATTATAATCATGGCCTATAGATATTGTTTTTACCATTTGGGCTGGGTTAAAAGTCAAAAATACTTAGGTTTATAATTTTCCCAACTTTTATTATGTTTTCACTGTTGATTAAAGTGATAAAATTATCAATTCCCTCTCAAAGAAGCAAAAATAAATATTTAAATTTAAATTATTTATTTGACTGATATAATTATCCAAGCAGATTCTGTAACTGTTGAAAAGGCAGCTCAAAAACAATAATTGGTTAAGTTAAGTAATATGATGTTTTTTAAAAAAAGTCCCCTCCTTTATTTTAAAGGAGTTTGATGGATGAAAATTATGATGTTCATCCCTGAATTATTTAAGTGAAAAAATTATTCACACGAATCTTTGACTCCCTAAACTCCATGGGTGGGCGGTACACCAGGAAATGTATATTAAATTCTAAATGATTGTTTTTTAATTCATTTTTAATCAAAAGTTATGATTATTGGGTCTGAGGGTGTCCAGAATAAATTATTTGTGAAGATATATGATGGCATTAAGTATAAATATGTCTTGTTTGTGGTTTCTTGGTGTTGTTTATAAACAACTTATAAACACGAACATAAAATAATTTGTTTGGTTAATAGTGATTGTTACTATATTTGTGATATACACAAGTAGCGTTGGAGGGTCATTTTATAAACCTACATTTCAAAAATAGCTTCCATGCTTCTGTCTAACAATTTAGAAGTATTTTTGCTCATGTTAGTAGAAAGTAGAAACTGATGTTTTAAGTGGACTGAATAATGTTGTTGTCATTGATAATTTATCTGAAATGGCCTTGGTATTAAATTTACTAATAATAAAAATATAAATACTTTTTATAATCTTTATCAGCCTACACCTGAAACATAACTTCAGTTATATTTATGTGTATATGGTAAAAGCCGCCATATTTATAGTTCTGGGCCACTTGGAACATGCCAGTCTACCCTTGCGAAACTCCCATGAGAAATTAAAGATTTTACAATAGTATAATTATTATTGTTATTATTTCTGTTTACTACCAGTGTATTGGCCAAAAACAGCTTACCCGATCTTAATACACTGCAACCAGATCCCAGGCCATTAGTCTGCCACTCATCTTAATGTGGATCCACATTGTATCAAAGATTATTAACATTACAGTGCTATTTTGTATAGAAAGTTAAAAATTTGTGAAAGTAAATTCTTACCAATAATAATGTGAGTGTGTAAACAGTTAACCACCTACATCTATTGGTTTTTATAAGAGTGAGTATACACTGGCGCAACAACGTTAAACTTTTGTTGTCAGCGACATGTTTCCACAACTAAGTTACTGAATACTTCTTCATGTTGCAAGATGTTCCTTTGTGTTGATGTCACAAACAAATGTTATTCCATTGGCAGTGATAAAGATAGAAGGAAAAATGTCTACAAGCAGCGGCAGAAACATAATGTTCCCTCTTTGTGTATACCCCTGTCAACTGATATAAGCATCCTCACAGTCTCAACTCTGGCCAGGGATTGTGCTACTATTATGTCCAGTGGTGCTTTATTCTCTTCATTGTCCTGCTGTCGAGTCATGTTCAGATGAAACATATAATTGATCGACTTAAACTGTCAGAAATTCTGAGGCAAATGAAGTACCAAAAATGAGGATCCCAAGACACTTAATACAATATACGTCACACACGCAACCAAAACATCTTGCTCTTCCCAAATAGTTTAGAAGTTCTGGGGCAGGAAACCAGAAACTACAAGCAAGGGACAGAAAGAAATGTGTAGACACCTTGTTTCCAGAAACAATGACAAACCTGCTGGGTCTGATTTTATTTATAAATATATATAATCACTCCCTGTGTTATCTGACACCTTATCTCAGTCGGTAGCGTGTGTCTCTCTGAACTAAGAGTCCCAGGCTCGATTCCTGAGCATGGCTGAAAAAACTTTAGTTGGTGAAATGTGGGTTTCCCCTTTGACAGCGATGGATTAACGGCTGGGGGCTGGATGTTGTGTCTGTTCTATATTAAAGCTATTTTACTAATCTTGTGCTGATACAATCAGTCGGTTCATAAAGTGCGCATTTAATACCTCAAATAAATGAAAATAAATTAGAATATACTATGTTTCCTTTTGTCACTCCCTGTTTTGTGTGGACAGAAACATTTGGAATCATAATTAACATAAATGTTGACAATATTTTGTTGCGCCAGTGTAGAACAAGTCTTGGATTCATATTTGAGATCTAAATATAAAATAATAATATAAAATAGAGTCAAATTTGAACTATTTCCATACAAGCTATGTATATTACTAATGTTCTAAATGTATCTTGTGCTATTGTAATTGGAATTCTACAATGTTATAATATAATGCTGTTATGTTTTTAAAATATTTATTTCATATTATTACATTAATGTTAACAATAATATTTTTCAATGTAAAATGTCATTTTTCTGTATTTATAGAAACACATTTATTTTTAAATAAATAATAGTTAAATGCTTTGCCATTGTGTATATTTTGAAAAGTTGCTTTTTTGCCTAAGAAAAATACAAGTAGTTTAGTGGTTGTAAATTATGGAGCCTTTTTCCTATTATTACTTTAAATATTGGTAAGAAACAAAAGTAAGAAAAAGCCTTTTGAAATTAAACTTAGTGTGCGCCAACAATAACTGATCATCTGGAATTACGAAGTCCATTGACCAACAATAGTGACTGTTGCTCACGCCTCTGCTTAATGAACATGGACTTTATGGATAGCAATGAAAGGTGATATGAGGCAACTAACCCCTGACCGGTGCACTTGAATGATCTATTATCCCATTATGTTCAACACCACTGCACTCACTACACTGCAAAACATAATACTACTGATCACTTCTCGGCAGCTTCAGTCGTATATTCATAAACCTAACATAACAACTCGGGTCAAGGCCTCCAAACACCACACAACTGCTCGCGGTAAGTTTATTTCAATACTAATAATAAAACATGCTCAAATATCAAGCACAATTCAAAAACAAACAAGTTGTGCATCCTGCCAGACAAGGTACGTGCATGAGGAAATACACAGAAGTTCACAAACATAATATAATTACTATTTACAAGCTGTCCCAAGGGATCGAAGTAAGAGGGGAGAAGGAACAATCCCAAGTCAACAAAGAAAAAAAAAAATTAGCTCATCTCAAGTTTCTTCTCGGATCTTGTTGAAAATAGTAATCGATATCAACAAAACATTGAAACACACAGTTTAAATTATAATTAATATATTAAAATAAATACTCAAGTTACTTAAAGCAAGAGTGAAGTTACATAATTATATAGTGAAGTTATATCTTTACAAAACCACTCAACTAGATGTTGCATGGCTTATCACAACACTTATAGATCAAGTTGAATTACCATTAAAAAGAAAAGAAATGTTGAATTTACAAGTGTCCCAAAGTGATTCATTCAATTCTAACTTATTTTAGCTTTTATTAGGAGATAATTCCTCAAAAACACTTACTTAGGTGGTTTTCACACCTGATGGGGTTCGCCGTCGCCTTGAATAAAGATGGTGCTTGGTGTTTACCAACTGTGTGCCATGCCTTATTGATTTCCTTCCTAATTGCCGTTTGCATTTCCTCATTATGCTCCAGTGTGCTAACATGAACCAAAGGAAGATATTGTTGTGTGTAATAGACTCCTTTTTTCTTCTCGTCCTCCAACGTCTCAAATTCCAAGTTGATTAAAGCACAAATCTCCCTCCAAGTACCCCTCTAAGATTATGTCTCAAAGTACTAAACTGAATTCCATTTGTGCAATTAGTGCCTCAACATCGATTTTGACAGTTCCTGAAGCCATAGCATCTACTTAATACAATGAACAACACGTGAATGAAGATAGCACGACTTGCGGGTCGACGAAAAAACACCATGGCGTGAGAAGATATGCATTAGACACAATGTATCTCGACCATTTTGACGCACTGTTCACAGCACGGCTGCCAAACTATCGCTTGTGAAAGCCGCCTAGCCGCCTTACACTATGCATTAGGAACTCGAAAGTTCGTTGTCAAACCTACTCCCTACAAAAGCACATCACCTATCACTATCTTGAGTTAGTTCTATCCAGTCCACCTCATTACACCCTATCTCTTTCAGGTCCATTCTAATGTTATCCTTCCATCTGTGCCTAGGTCTTCGCATTGGGTTTGCCAGTCAGTACCCTGTACAAGGTTCTAGATTCTTGTATTCATGCTGAACGTCCTGCCCTTCGTAATCTATGAGACTTGATTATTCTCACGATGTCTTATGATGAGTATAATTTATGTAACTCATCATTATGCTACCTCCTTCACTTCCCAGTAGCCTCATTCGTTTTTAGACCAAATATCAGATTAGCACTTCTATTAAATATAAATTTATAAATGTATTTAACAACCATGCACATGTTTATTCTACCCT
The DNA here is from genome assembly GCA_902155825.1 of Timema genevievae. Lineage (NCBI taxonomy): Eukaryota > Metazoa > Arthropoda > Insecta > Phasmatodea > Timematidae > Timema > Timema genevievae. The sequence goes on from CABFWO010000750.1 coordinate 236,004, forward strand.
GATCGATATCATAAATATATTTTGGATTTTATGTTTTGAAAATTATGCTAGTAATTTTATCATATTTCTGTTAAATATAGTTGTATGTTTTGTATTGGCATACACATTCATGTCCATGTGCATTATACCTAAACACTTAACATTTGATACACTAAAAGACAAACTATTAGACTTCTAAATACAGTTAGAAATTCAAATAGAATATAATTGAATAAATGACTGTCAGCAATAATACTATTTTATTGGTCTTCATCTTAATAGAAAATTCAACTGTATATTTTTAGATAATATGTAAGTAAGATCGACTCAACAGCTCATCAGTTGATTGTGGATATAAATGGGGATTGAGGAAAATAAATTAGTCTTATCCTTCCTACAACACATTAATTAAACTGCGGATTTCCATAAAAATATGAACAATTCTCACTATGGTTTGCTCAAAGTTGCCCTTAGGGTTCTTCCTTGGTGAACATGGAAGATACTTGCTGGAGGACTTTGTTTATAAACTTAATTATCAGCAAAAACATCATAACTCCATGAATCCACAGCTGTTGTGATAGCTAACTTACAATATGTTGTTTCAAATTAAACCAATAAAAAGCTTTGAAATAAAACTAGTGCTCTAAGAAGCTCAACAATAAGAACTAATGGAAGGCATTCATCCATAACTTGGCTTGTACATCAAAATAATATAGTAAAATGAAACACCAAGTTTAACCAACTGTTAGACTTTACAAACGGTTACGTTATGAAGACATAAACGTTACATTGTAAGATTAGGCCTAAATGTTTCTTTGTCTATATTATGTTTTAAGAGGAGACGTAGCCTTGTATGAGTTGTAAGATTCCCCCCACACCCCCTTGTTTTCAATATAATGTTGTTATACAATGACTGCGCCCAGGCACTGGTTTAGTAGTTGTTCCTAGATGTAATTAATTATTGAATGCATATTTGTATGGTTAGAATGTTATATCTTATAAACAAACATTCGAACATGGTGGAGGTTAGCTATGCCTAGGAATTAACAATATACATTTTAAGGATTACATTATCTTAGCATTGGGTCGGCCCAGTTATTAACCCACTGGTAAAACATGTTTGCTAAGGTAGGTGTTACAAAAGTGTAAGTTATTATTTTAAGAGCCACTTCAAACATGAATTGGATTTCATGCAATATTTTTGTGAACATTACAAATATATATTTTTCAAATATGAATGCACTGCACACATTTCTGGCATATCTTGGTCTTTTCTTTTCCCTTTAACTTCCATATCTCATGTGAGCCAGGAGCTGATTTGGGCCTGCTATAATGAACACTCTTAATCATAGTGCTTTTTGCTATTAAAAAAGTTGGTAAAATCAGTGTATTTTAACGCTATTTATAATCTTCAAATCAATAAACCTCCAAACAGAAGAGTCAAAGCCAATTTTTAAATAGTTTTAAATATAAAAATAAAATGTATAAACAAAATTAAAACTTTATATATAAAAAAAAATTAACAAGGTAAACAGTCTCCCACACCAGTCCCGGGGGGCTCTCGAGTGAGGGCATATATAAATTAAACACACAATTTAAATAAAAACCGCCCTAAATTAACCATGGATATGTAATGGATGAGGGAAAATGAAGAAAAAACACACCCCATATTGGCCATTCTGGTCTACACATAATAACGTTTTTAATTTTTTTATTTATTTGAGGTATTTAATGAGCACTTTCTGAACCGGCTGAATATTTCAGCACACAACTTATTAACTAACTTTAATATAGAACAGACACAATATCCAGCCCGTTAATTCATTACTGTGAAAGGGTAAACCCACATTTCACATAATAACTAACAAGACCATACAAACATAGTTACAATTGTCATATAATAACTATTTACAACAAGAAATGGCCCCTCAGATTTCCAAGGCGAAACCACTGAAAAGCAATATGTCTCTTGAATAGTAAGGAAGAGCCTGGGGGGTTAAACCAAAATAGTTAAAATAAAAAATACTTCAAAGAATTAAAAAACCTTATTCTCACGTCATACAGTGACTTCAGGGATGGGCCTTCCAAAGCACTCTACAAAAACTTGCCAAAAATAACATTGGCATCTCAGCTAGTGAATAAATTAAACAGCCCTAGAAACTGAATAAAATCGACATAGCAGCATCTCGGAGGAAAACTGGCAGTACTTTCTTTAAAAATACAATTTAGTAAAAATAAAAATTGGATGTGAATGTAATCTAAACCGGGTTAATTGTGTGGAAGATTCATGCTCTACCAAATGCACCATATATACATTTTCTTAATTGATTGAAATTTATAATTATAAGCTAGCAAAACCGTGAGTATTCATTATTGAAACACCTGTTAAATTACAGGTGGACAAAATTGAAACAATCCATAAATAATCATAAATTGTTTTCAAAATAGAAAAATGTAACCTCACTCAAATAATAATAATTGCCCTAAAACAATATGGTGGAATGTTTTTAAGTTAATGTGAACGTTAAATATGTTAACTGGAAGGTAGACCTCACGTTTAACTTTATGAACACTTTTACAAGGATACTAGGGCCAACCAAACATTGTAAAATCAAAAGAAGTGGTTGTTTTGTCTTAACCTTATGTTAAGCTCTAATGAATAGAATAAAGTGACATTGTGAGATTGGGCCTTAGGGATTTATAAAAACAAGTGCTCCCCTATTAATAAAGAGGGATTTATAAATTATTCATTCTAAGGATAGGGGAGAGTGTGAAGAAAGGGGGGTTGGGAGGAATATTAAAATGTAAGGTAAAGATAATTCTGATAGCCTTGATGGGTAGTACTAAGAGAAGAACAGAAAAATAAGTATCGTACTTTTCACCAACGTGTTTTACCATTGAGGATTGGTTAGCACAGATTGTGAGAAGATAATTTAACACAGGTTAAGTGTAGAAAATTATATAGACACAGACTCAAAACTTTAACATCATTTGTAATAGTACTTATATTTTTAAGAATTATATATTTACCAATATATTTTCAGTTAAAGAAAGAGTTGAAAAGTGTGGCTTAGGATAATATGGTTAACATTGAGACTCCACCACGGAATACATTATTGTATATAAATATGATTTATCTGTAAACAAAATTTAAAACTATATGTGAACAATGATAAAATTAGATGTAAAGGATAATCCAATGAGTATGAAAAAATATCTATAGTGTAAACCAATATAGTTCAGCTATTGACATAATTTTTCAATCAAATGATTAAATACTTTTAGAATCTTAAAAATTTTATTTATAAATTATATTCAAAATCTTGTTTGAATATTGCAATTATATAACACTATGATTTATATGATTTGATTTTGTGAATCATGAGTGCTAAGTAATATTATTACAAATATAATGTTTTTATAAGGGTCTTTAAAAAAATGTCACCCTCAACTTGAACATGACAAAAAATTAATACACAAAGTGATCCACTTGTTTAGGTTATAACTATATGACACTTGTAGAGAGATAATTTGAAGACGTAACTTGACAGTGTCAGATTTGTCACCAGTCACAGTTTTTGTTTCTCAAATATGCAGTTATTGCTTATCTTGCGCTCATGGTGATATAAAAACTTCCTTAAAGATGCTTCTATCCAGAGAATGATTAACTAGTTGGCTAGATGAATAACCATTTGTCATAGTTCTGGATATGAGGCAAGGAAGGGAATAATTTCAGCTTTACTTCCCTCAAGCTTCACTCTGTTGTACCAATACTTATGGTGGTGTATAAAGAGAACAAATACATGGGACTGGAATGCAGGGTCATGAGAACCTGATTTTATTGCATCAAGGAAACTTTCATTGACACACTGTGCAATCCTCAGTCACTCATTAATACCATTGTCGCCACAAAGAAATAGCAAAAATGTAATCTAGATAAATGGATAGGTATATTTTACTCTTATTCTAATCATCTTGAACTTAAAACTTTTGATAAAAGTTGCTAACATGCTGTAACTTAATGGGAACAACTAATATATACGCTAACTTATTGTTATTGTTTATATTGTGGTACAATTAATGATGGTCACGATTTGGTTTCTTCGACCTTTATCTACACAGTATGTTAATTTCTCTATTCAATAGTAGGATTTTAATCAAAGATACAAATTAATTTACACATTATAACATATTATAATTGTGGTAAAGCATATGCCCATACAACATTACGGCGAAATAAAGAACAAAATAAATTAAAATTATGCATTACCTGGGCTAGATATCCAAATACTTGGGTAAGTTATACCAAGACTAGAAAGATTTATTTCATTTATAATATATTATGCAACTTCAGGAGCTGAATTTTGTGTTGACTCTATGCTAACATTATTAAATCCTCTTAACTAGACACGTATGTCACAACACTCTACAGCCAAAACAAAAAGTAATTTTAAATAACTTTAATTTTACATTCTGTACAAAGTTTGACAAATATGGCAACACTGTTTTTTTATTTGCCATTTGACCTTAGATTTGAGTCCCAAAAGGACTATTTTCAAATTATTTCCAAGAGACCATCCACTTCAATGGTATTTCAGTACGTACTGACCAATTTTGTACTTGTACCTCAGTAAAGGCCCTCTTTACAGGTTTATCACTAGCCATATTACGTATCTTTTACCAAGAAACAAACACATGTTATATGAGTAAAGTTTGAATTAGACAAACATTTATAATGTCTCATATCTGAATTAGACAAACATTTATGTTGTTTCACTATTGTATTTGTTAGAATTTAACATAAGCTTGAATTATAACAACCATTATTTTTGAGTTTACAAAGTTCTATTAATACATACATCATGTAAAATTACTCATAAAATTAATGAGACATAACATCACCAATAAGGTAAAGACATTATGGCATATTATCTGTATGCCAATTGCTATTATTAAAATGAGATTACATTTTAATCTTTCTTTGAAAACAATGGCTGATTATTATATGAATTTTATAAAGACAAAGAATTTGTTTTGCATTTTCATTGGAGAAAAAGTACTGTTTTAGATGTATAAATGTACAAATATTAATGGATGTGTAAATAGTAAAAGCAATTATGTTGGTATATGGTGGAAGTAAAGCGTGCATTAGGGTGGATGGAGATTTGAGTGAATGGTTTGACATTGAACAGGGTGTTAGACAAGGTTGTGTTTTGTCCCCATGGTTGTTTAGTGAATTCATGGATAAGTGTATGATGGACGCTAGTGAGGATGTGGTTGGTGTACAATTCGACAATGTGAATGTGAGAGTGCTGTTATATGCAGATTATACCATTTTAATGGCTGAGAATGAAAGTGACTTGCAGAATGCATTAAATCGTTTGAATGTGGTGATAGACAGAATGAATCTTTGTACAAATTTCTCCAAAACTTAGGTGATTGTTTTTGATAAGGACGGATCATGAAATTATTTTCAACTTATTGTAAATGGAAAACTGTTGGAACACTTGACCGATTTTGGGTATTTGGGCAGAATTATTTGTAGAAATGGATGGATTAATGGTGAAATCGACAAATGGGTGAGTGCATCTCTGAGAGTAGTTGGGTGTATATGGACTATTGCAAAGAATGAAGTAGTATCGAAAGAGGCAAAAATGTTAGTATATAAAAGTGTGTTAAGTTGTTAACACCAACATTGTTTTATGGATGTGAAGCGTAGGAGAAACAGAAGAGCATGGTGAATGCGGTTGGAATGAGATATCTAAGAAATGTATGTGAAAAAACTCTTATGGACAGAGTCAGTAATGAATGGGTGCTGAAGGATTGTGGTTTGAAAGGGAACCCAATAGGTCAGTGTGGAAGAAGTGTCTTTCGTTGGGTTGGGCATGTTGAGAGAATGAGAGTGGATCAAGTGACGACACAAATATATGAAGGTAAAAGAATCAAATATATTTAAACATTGTATTAACTCTGCAATCTGCTTGTGTTGTAAAGTATCTTATATGTTTGCTATGTTCAGTCAAATCAATTTAATTCAGTATTTGGCTTTTTAAACTTTTTAAATTACAATTTCTAACAATGCGTGAATCCTATAATTTGACTCCATTACTGATCATCTAGCAATCAATCAGTTCTGCCAACTTGGTTTCCACAAAACTGCCCTTCTTATATAAAAATATAATATTGTATTTAACACATTAAATTGTTGCTGGTTTATGAACAATTGATTAGTTTCGATCTCTACATTATCAAATAAAGATATTTGACTTTAATTTGCTTTCTTAACCAAATAAATATAATTCCATAGATGTTGCATATTTGTTTTAAAACTCTCAACTAATGACACACCCAGGTAAAGTGGGCGCTGGCTTCCTTACCTGGTCGGATGTTGCTGGAATGGATTGAGACATTGCTACTTGCTATCTTTTACAAGATAACCCCCTGCCCCCACCTTTGTTAAATTCCCTGACAAGATGTTAGAAACTCAAAATCTCATATTAATTCTCATTGTTGAATAGCCTTAATGTGACATTGTAATATTGAATCTTATAATTAATTGCTACTTTCCAAACATATTTTTAAATACAAGTTGTTAGTAAGGAGTGAATCAATCAATGTACTATGAAGTAATCCAATTATTAAAGGTATTAGTTAGAGTTGTGTTAAACATTAGACAAATTTTGTGGCAAAAAAATATTGAAATTAAGACATTACAGTCATTTAAGAGTATCGGGATCATGGATCATTGTTAAAAAAATAAATAATCATAAACAGAATTTTATAATTAAATACTCTTTTCTTGATATTTTAACAAACTTAAACTGATGATGATGTATTTTTACTTATTAATATAATTGAAATAGATATGAATGAAATATAGTTTATTAGAAATTTCCAAAATGAAAGTTGAAATAAGATAGTTATTATATAAAATAGTAAAAAAGTTGCAGCTTACAAATTGATGATTCATTGCCACCATTTGAGAGGACTCTTACAACATGTTTTGACTCATTCTCCATGTTATGAATTATTTAATGATATTTCATGTCCTTCTTAAACCTGTCAAATGTTTAATACAACTTTATCTAATACCTTTTATAATTTTATAACTTCATAGTACATTGATTGATTCACAAACTAAACATTTTTTGTTATTGCAAAATTTAGTTTTTACAGGATTAATCTTAAAACATTTTAAGCTTTCTCGTGATGATTTATACAATTTTTATATCATGGTATGGTTTTTGATTATTTCTTTCTTATTCCTGTTGCATACATAATTCTATATTTTGTTTTAAAATATAAAACTTAATGTTGATATTATTTCTATCCTCTTACAGCAGCTCTTCTAGACAGCCCTCAACTGTTGATTGCTGAAGAAGAAAAGATCATTGTTGAGGAAACAACAGACAATCAAATAATTGTTGAAGAGAAGTAAGTGTTCACAATATTAAATAAAATGGTATTACAACTACTTTATTGTTGAAAGTGGGCCTAGAAGTAGACATTTATATTATAGGGTGAATCTAAACATGTTTAAATAAATTATCAAATACTTGCCAAACTAAGCATTTCTCTCATGTTAAGAACCATTATCAATTTTTGTTTTATCCTTCAGTAAAGTTCAAGGTTACAGTTCTGCATACATTTATTTTGAAGGCAGGTTTTTAATTTTGTTTAGTCAGATTTCCTCACTAATACATCTTATTTTATGTAATAAACATCTTTATTAATGGTTTCCCACAACCATTTAGATGAATGGCTGTACATTTATCCTTGACTACCTGATTCACCCCCATACCCTTAGATCATTTAATTAATAAGTTTTCTAATGATAATATTAATTCATATCACCATATTATAATTGGAGCAATAAAATTATAATAAACATCTCTTTTTTTAACATAATGTTTTGGCTGTGAGTTGTGAAGATTTAACTACCCACAATGGTGGACATGCAGCTAAAGAGGTCAATCTTCTCAAATTTGATTCGGCGGTAATGGGGAGGTCAGGGATTGAATCTCATTCAGGTGTACAAAAGTTGTTTTTCTGTATTTTTAATGGGGGTACATTTCTTTTTAATTGTACCTTATTCATCCCTACCCTATTAGTGTAATATGTAGTAAGACGCAGTACATGGAAGATTTAGTTTGATTTACTGAAATTCTTTGTTTTGTGTCAAAACTAGTAATGTCTAAATGTTTTGTGTGTTCGTCCAGGAGCTTGGTGGACACGGTGTATGCTCTGAAAGACCAGGTGAAGGAACTGCAGGTCAACACAGTTCTCATCTCGCAGCAACTTGAGGAGGAGAAGAGAGCTCGCAGCACTCTACAGGGCATTGTGCGTACTCACGTGGTCATAGCAGGGCATGAGGACATTCAATGGCCGCCACAGATTGACTCTTAGTCTCACCACTTGACTAACTGCATTTATACTAGGATTAAGAGGAGATTGAAATGTTTCGATCCCTTGTGAACTCTTATTTTGTTATATTAATTAAAATAATCAAACATTCATAATAATGAAACTAATAATTTATTTTTCAATTTTTTATGATGGTAAAATAGTTACACCAGTAGTAGGTATGTCATTACAAAGTACAAAAAACAAAAGTTTGTTTTGTGTTAATACTGTGACATGTTCCTTACATCATTGATGTTAAACGCATTTTTATACAGAGATCAGTGGCGGTGGAACGTTTTAGACCCGGGGGAAGGGGGGCAAAAATGTCCAAATAGAAATTTTAATATAAATTTTTTTTTCCATTAACACTCCATTAGCCCTAAATGCATAAATTTATTTGGGTATTATTAGAACCGTTCTAGCATATCAACCTAAGTATTTACACCCGCAGCGGTGGTCTAGGGGTAGAGTCGTTGGCTCACAATCCTTTGTTAACCGTTGAGAGGTCAAGGTTCGAATCTCAGCAGGGTGAACTGAGGTTGATTTTCCACAAGCTATTTATCACTGCGATTTTTCGCTCAACCACCTCCACACAACTGTAGGCACACTTCCTCCTAACTGCCTTCCTTATTCCTATCCCATTAGATTAAGCCGTAATAGCCCATGTGCTAATAAACGTTATGATTAATAAAAAAAACTAGGCCTGACTGAAAGTTCTGTAGTTGAATATACAACACATTATTTGAAGCGATTAACCAAGCCACTGTAGTAGTTAAATGTTTTTGTTGGTCTGTGTCTAACGAACATCAGGTAAATTGAATCAGTCTCAAGAACATAAACCTGTCTATAAAGTGACAGAATAGGATAGGTAGACATACACGATCAAATATACACATGAATAAAATATGAATGACTTTACGGGTCAATGTAAATTCAATAAAGCATAATATGGTAATATTTATAATACCTCAAGCAGAAGCTCTTCTCACACATTTACTTCGTAGGTTGCTGTTCGATTTATGTTAAAAACCAAGTTAACCAACAACACAATCACACCAAATAAAATGATACCACACTCGGAGAGATCTGTAACTAACTGCTTGGTGCATACTCAATCACTATGATTTTGGTGTGATAAAGTTTCGCTGTAGCGTTCTTCACGGCACATGCGCCAACTAGGAGTCAGTGTATAATTTAAACAACAATGACTCAGCAATGGCTTCATTCAAATTGTCTTAGCTTTGGTATAAAAATAATTGAAATATAAAATATTTTTTCGGTTTTCCATAATTTGTAAAGGCCACACTCGGATCTCTATAGCACATGTCAGAAGGAGGGGGGACAAAACTTTGCATTGCCCCCCCTCCCCCTTTTTCTTCTATCAAGGGGGGGCAATGCCCGTTGTTACCCCCTGTTCCGCCGCCCCTGGCTTAGATCACAATCAACAAAACATAAAGGTACACCTTATAATATTTTTAAAATTATAATCCATCCTATTGCACTTAACTTATAGGACAACCACGATAGGAGAGGTGATATCTGACAGCTGCAGAAGGTTCTTATTGCAAACATTGACTGAAAGTAGCTAATGTCAACCTATTTGCAAATAATTATTATTTGCTTACTAATGCTATTTATATAAAAAGATAGTATATGATATAGATGTGATTTGTTAAAAACATAAAATGAGTTTGTTCCCAGAAAATGTCAGCTACAGGCTAGTTAACTAGCGGCTCATAGCTTTGTGAGGTGAGGAACGGTAATAACTTAGTTCATTAAGACAATTTTTAAGCTTTCAAAGGTTATAACTTATATGCAAATGATTTATTTATTTTCTAGTACCGCACGCCTCTTGCTGCCTTTTCGGGTTTTACTCTATCAAATGAAATAACTGAACCCAAAACATCATAGAGGCTTAACACAAACACACTTAATTTAATCTGAGCATCTTAAAATGATTGATACTAAAATTCTTGCTCCATCTGAAAATGAACCTAAGTCCAACATTTTTCAACCAACATAATGAAAAGCATAGCAAAAATAATAAAATAAATGCCTACCTCAATTATTTTAAATAGTTTATACTATGTCATACTAGCAAACAAACAATCAGCAAATTATCTAAACTGAAGAGCTTAACTTTATATCTAAAAACCAGCACATTTTCCCTAATTACTACAGTTTCATTCTTATTAAAAATTAAATTTGAATAAAATAATACAATATTATTAGGCCTACTCTTGAAAATATTGACATAACACAAAATGATAATGTATAATTTAGCAATTTTTTTTAAAACCATCTTACCACCAATTTGGGTTATTTGTAAATGAGAAAGGTTGAACTTAGAGGGAGTGCACCCAAAATTTTAAGAAGAGAGAGGGAAAAACTGTTTAGGAAAAATCACCCCGAGTACACCCGACTGTGATTTAAATCTCGATCTCCTAGCCATCGACAATTTATTCTATTGCAAGAATGATGCCTTAGACCATTTTACCAGTGAAATGCATTTAAACAGTGTTAACTTGTTAGAAATACACTAATAATAATACTTATTGGCTAAAATATTGCCTTATTTGGTCAACTACTTATATCATTGTTGGTCATGTCAAAAAAAAAACATTCGGTTCGATATGCATTGTTTGTATATTTTTATTTTTTATAACCAATAATAGGTGTACATTTGGTGACAAGTTTCAAGACTATGATCAGTTAATCGATATCTTACCCAATTACTATTTTGCTTTAAGGTTAAAATGGAGTTTTAATAAAGGTGATATATGCTCAAGAAGTTGAGCTTGTAGCTCAGTCAGAACTTATGTTGAAAAGGTAGAAGCAGGGCTGGTCTAAGGAAAAAGGTTTGTGTGTGCAAAACTCACATTTATGCGTGCCCCTCTACCCCCCATCTGAAAAAACTGTGGAGAATACTAAAGGATGATCCAAAAGTGGCGGAACCCTATTTTTCCAAGGATATTTCTTGCAGAAGAACATGGAAAATGAACATGTTGTTTATATGTATGGCAACACTGTAATGTTGGACCAATATTGTGCAGGCCGTGTTATCTTGAGACATACACTAGGTCTAGCCAGTTGATTTACAGAATTTGAAAGTGTAAGATGAATTGTTCACGAGCAGAGGAGCGAGTATTCATTTTGGAACATTATTTTAAGGCCAAATTATACATGGAATGCCAACAATCGTTTGTGCGTAGTTTTCCAGAATCATGCGTGCTGAATAAATCAACAATATGCCAAATTGATGGCACAAAATATGTTTTTTATTTGGGTTGCTTGACTTTTGGATCACTATATATGGCCATTTTTGGCCATTTTAAAATTAAACCCTTTGTAATGCTGAAATTAGTTTTTTTATAGCAAAAAAACTACTGTATTTTATAATAGTCAGATGATGACATTGTGTTTTCATCCTTAAACATCTTTAAGTTTTTCCTTTTTTTAACTTGAAAAAGTTTTGTTGACTTTTTGTTTTCTACTAAAAAGTGAGGTAGGTATACAGTATACAAATATACAGTGAGGTATAAAGTATACTATACTTCTAAGAACTATAAAAACCTGAATTTTCATAAAGATTATGTTTGGAAAATAAAAAGACAAGTAAAATGCAATATTTGGTTTAATTTATTATTTAGTTTCTAAATACATGAATTATGATAGAACTTCCTACTACTCACACAACGTAATTTCTTTTATAAAACATTATTAGGTATATTCTAAATATTAACTTTACTAGCTTTTACAGAAGCAAAAGTGTTTATTAAATCGTTATAGTCCAATGAGGATAATATCTCATTTTCAATCGATAATATTGATAAATGGTTCAACCCTTCCTGAGAATAAGTTGAGCTCAAATATGTTTTTATTAACTTCAACTTGGAAAAACTTATCTCGGCTGAAGCAACTGACATAGGTATAGTGAGTATAATCCTTAAAGCCACCCACATGTTCATATAGGCATCTTTTGAATTGGTATTTGACAAGAAACTTAGTACATTCAATGGAGCTTTCTTATCTAAAAAAAAAAAGAAATAACAAATGTTGTTACAAGTTTAAAAAAATTTAATTTCATAATACCAATATAAAATTGCCTGTCTTATTTGGCATTTATATAATTTCTTGATTTTTTAAAATTTAAATACCCCACATTGATTTCATTAGGTTAAGAAAAAGTAAAATAATATTTATTTTGATTGAATATTTTTATGTAAATTTTACAATGGTATAAAGCCTTACTTATAATTTTTTGCAGTATAGATAGGCCTGTATTTTGTAGCTTTTAATGTGTTTAAAAATATTTTTGAAAAAAGTCCAAATTTAAACTAATATATATTTAAGACTAAAACTAGCTAAAAAAAAGTCTTTAAAAATATGTCACTTTACCTTTAGATGGCATGAAGTATTTGATGGAAATCAACTTCACATAACTCTGCACCTCTGATTGCACTTTCCACTCCATCTGACAAAAATTCTTTCAGAAGTTCTTCTCGTTTTGGTAATTCGTCTAGATTAAAAAGAAATTCAACTTTTGTAGTGTTTGTATTCAGTTGCGCAAATCTTTCCTCTACAGCAGTTTGAGCAGTATCAACTAGTGGCAGAAAAAACTCAATTCTTATAAGCTCTTGTGGATTAATTGGTGCTTCATCATCAGTCTCATAAACAAACTGCTTCTCTTTCCTTCTGATTCTTGGAGTTTTAAATTTGCCTTCGACTTCCAACTACTCAGCCAACTCTTTTGCTTTAACTTAGCTGGAAGCAAATCCATTCACTCTAAAATCTTTTAGAAACTCGCTAATATATTCCAGCATGGTCATAGCTTGTGGCAAGTTGATATGCTTGGACTGAAAGGCCTGACTTGCAATATTAATTTGAAAAATAATGTCATGCCATGCAATCAAAGACACCAAGAAGCCGAAATCTTCAAGGGTGTCAGCCAAATGACCAGCTTCACATCTAACATCATCTTCAAATGATGCGTCACTATGCAAATCCCAAAGGGCTTGTTGTACTTGCACTATTCGGTACCTCTATGCTTTAAATGACTCATTCTGTGCTTCCCAACGTGTTACACAAAGTACTTTCAAAGTTAGTGAAGGCCCAATCCCTGAAAACTCAGAAGAATTTTATAAGCTTTCATACGTTTTGTTGATGAACTAAACAGTACATAAAGCCTTTGTATTGTTCCAAAAAGAGCAACAGTAGGAACTGATGACTTGGCGGCGTCACTTAGTACCAAATTCAAACTGTGACAGCCGCAAGGAATAAAAACAGCTCTGTTATTTTTGTTAAAAATTTGTTTTTATAGCCCATAGTGTTTTCCATTCATGTTAGCTCCATTTTCATAACCCTGGTCCCTACAGTTCAGAACGTTAAGACCATAGTCCTCTAATTTTCCTAAAATAGTATCTACCATAATTTTGCCTGTACTGTCTGAAATATCAATAAAATATAGAAAGCTCTCACATATTTCCACTGCCCCACCCCTCTGATTTTTCAAGTATTTATCGTATTACAGTAGATAACTGTTCTTTCCTGCTCAAATCAAGAGTATAGTCAAGAATCGATGCAAAATATTTAGCCTCTTTGATTCTTTTTAAGCTTTCTTCCCTTGATTTATTTCCCATTAAATTTAACAGTTCATTTTAATGTGCTTTCCCAAATATATTAGACATCTGAGATTGTCTTTCCACAGAATTCGGGAAATATGTTCCTTCATAACAGGATCGAATTTTGCAATCAACAAATTTCCATTGTTTTTTCTGTAGAGGGTTTCGTGAGTTCCTCGAAAAGCCATGTTGTGTTGGGCAAGGAACTGTGTGATGGCAAGATTTCTTGTGAGGACATTTTTCCATTGCTCTTTTTCCTTAGCAATTAATCTTTTATTTTCACCATCAATTGCCTTGACAGTATTAAGCCTCCTTTCTACTTTAACCCAAGTGGTTGGAGGACACCTCCTGTCGGAACCAATGTAGTTGACAGGGGTGCGTCGTGCCGAACAACCTTCAAATTGTATTTACATTGTTAGTGTATTCTAATGCACTAATTTGAAGAAAAAAAAAGTACTCGGTTTGATATGGATGTAAATATTAATTTAAGAAATAGGCATTCTTCTTACAAATTACTTTCTTTAATTATACATTTTTTTCCCAGGTAAAAATAAATTTATTTTTGGGTCATTTTGGTTCCCCCCCTGAATTTTTTGTGTATGAGGTTGCACACATCACACACGCCTTAGATCGGCCCTGGGTAGAAGGATTAAAAGAAGTATTCAGACCAAAAGGAGTTAGAAAGAGAATGGCAAACCATTCTAAAAGTATTACAAAAGTTTTGTTCGGAGAGCAGACTGTTGGAAAATACTTGTTCTTATGTGTTACACTGTTACAGGCAAAGCTAAAACATCAAAAGTTTGTAAAATATGTTTTGTTCTAATTTCTTTTGGGAGTGCCAAACCAAACCCCATTAGTCCGAAATTTCAGATAGACCATCAAACTGATTTTTTAATAAAACACATAAAAGTTTCACTTTGAGATATCGCTCACAACTAAGCTGAAAATAAAATGGCGCGTCCCCCCTTCCTTTCACATATGGCAACAGGGAAATTGTGGCAACCAGGTGGACTGACTGACATTGGTCCACTCACTGAGGTACTGTGTGTACGCTAATTAACGTACAGAACAAAAGTAGCCGACCATCGAACAACAATACTGTATGTCGTGTACCTAGTTATAATATACTGTAATTGTTAGTTTAGTTGCTAATTCTATTATATCTGTTCAGATAATCCAAACATCAGCAAATTCGAACAGGTTCCAGTCCCAATTAGTTTGGATTGGTGGGGTTTAAATGTAGGACGATGCAATTCATTTGTAAAAAGTTATGAAAAAGTATAACACAATAAACTTTTTTGCAATCTATTTAATTTATTAAACTTTTTTTATAAAAAAAATTGAATTTAATATAACAAAAATATTTTTATTTTTGTTACTTAAATTTTATTTTGACATGTTAAAGATTTAATAATTCTATTATTTATTTTAATTTCTCCATAATATTGTTTGTATTGTGAAATTAATGAGAAATTAGAACAATCTGCTTAATGAAAAATGTTAACCCTCTAATCACAAAACATGTGCATGGGAATTGAACATTACAATTTTCAAACACATATTATACATTTGAATCATTATTTTTAAAAGTGGAAATATTTTAAAACTATCTTAAAATATTACAAGTAGGCCTAGTTGTTTTTTATCTTATACAATTTTTGTGGATGTTTTATCATTATATAAAGTTAAGCCAACTGCTCTACTAATAATGTATCTATCCACTGTTGGATAATATGATCAATATTGTAAATATTTTACATGTTGTGCATAAAATGACCATTAGACTTAGGAGACTGAATAAAGACTGCCCACATATATTTTTTCATAAAAATACTTTTTTAAATATTGAGAAGACATACATTCATACATACATACATACATACCTCCCTGCCCCGCCCTATACAACCTACCTAACCCAACCTAACCTACCCAACCTAACCTACCCAACCTAACTTACCCAACCTAACCTACCCACCTACCTACACCTAGTCACCTCATTCCCTTACAAGATAGTTAAGAAATTGTGAATATAGCTCAAAAAACAACTCTGTACTTAATCCATCCTCACTAACTTTCTTCACACTTTCCTATCCCTTCGCTTCAACTACATTCTTACACCGAGTCATATATACTCTTTTATTTTAAAACACTTAATAAATTTTTCTTTTTCCCACATTTAGCCAAGTCTTACATGGTCTACACATTGTTTTTGATCCACACACACCACCTCCATATACTTGCTTTGTCACTCGATCAACACTCATCCTCTCAACATGCCCAAACCAACGTTCACATTGACCTAATGGATTCCCTTTTATACTGCACTTCGTCCGCACCCATTCATTATTGACTCTGTTCATAAAAGTTTTTCCACATAAATTTCTTAGATATCTCATTTCAACCACATTCGGCTTGCACTTGTGTTTCTCCTGACAAACTCACACTTCACATCTATAAAACAATGTTGGGGTCAACATACTTTTATATACTGCCATCTTTGCCCCTTTCAATACTACTTCATTCCTTTCAATAGTCCACATAGATCCAACTACTCTTCGAGATCCATTCAACCGTATGTCACTTTCACCATCTATCCTTCCATTTTTACAAAACATTCTGTCCAGATACACAAAGTCATTTGCTTGTTCTAACAGTTTTCCATAAGTTGACAATCATTTCCTGTTCTGTCCTTATCAAAAACTATCACCTTAGTTTTGGAGACATTTATATAAATATCCATTCAAACAATTTAAAGCATTCTGCAAGTCACTTTCTTTCTCAGTCATTAATATGACATCATCAGCATTTAAGGTGCGGCAGAAGAGAGCACGAGTAATTTTACAGTTTTTATAGCATTACATTTTTTTGGCTAAAATAGATCAAATATTTCTCCAGTAGCAACATAGAGTTTAGTTTTCTGCTTATGCTAATATCAACAGATCTTGAATATCTTTAAAGGGTGTCTTGGAATTTTGTCAAAACTTTTTCTATTTATTTAAAAAGTTTTGACAAAATTCCAGGACACCCTTTAAAGATATTCAAGATCTGTTGATATTAGAATGTGCAGAAAACTAAACTCTATGTTGCTACTGGAGAAATATTTGATTTATTTTTGCCAAAAAAATTCTATTCTATAAAAACTGTAAAAATACTCGCGCTCTCTTCTGCCGCACCTTAACAGCACCCTGACATTCACATTGTCCATTTGTACACCAAGCGATGTGTCCTCACAAGCATCCCTCATACACCTATCCATGAATACATTAAACAACCATTGAGACATAACACAACCTCGTTTAATATTCGGTTCAATGTCAAACCATTCGCTCAAAACTCCATCCATCCTACACATGCTTTACTTACATCATATACCACCATAGTTGCATATACTAACCATGCATTCACACCATACTCTCTCAGAACATTCCGTAACATACTCCTATTCACCCGATAATATGCTTTCTCCAGATCAACGAATGCACAATAAACTTTCTTCCTTACTGCCATACATTTCTCAATCACTTATTGCAATGATTATATCTGGTCCATGCAACCTCTACCTGGCATGAAACCATTTTGCACACCGCAAATCCTATCCACATTTATTTCACGCAACCTCTCATTTAAAGCACTCCTAATAACTTTGCCACAACCTCTTACATTCTGTTTCTTCGCAGCAATCATTCATTTGTATGCTTCTTTCCCCTGTTCATTCCACCATGCATCTCTTTTTAAATCTCCCACCACCGCAGACCCACACAAATCTTTTACACACTCAAGTTAAGAATCTTTTATTCTGTTCCAAGCACTTTCTATACCATTAGCATTTATTTCGACATTTCATTCATGCTCTTGTAAAGTTGGCCAGACATTTTTCATATTGCGCTCTCACACTTTTATCCTAAAACTTTTCCACTTTCCTTCTTGCTTGCTTAATACTGTTGCACTGCTTTCTCACAAAATTCCTACCTAATTCAACTACTAGGATCACTATCACCTGGTTCACAGGCTTTCAATGAACTAATTCCAAAACTCCACTTTAACATTCTCAGATTCACCCTCCACATATATTATGTTGTGAGGTACATGATGTGTTCCTATTATAATGTTCCTGTTTTTCTTCCTTCACTCTATCGTGAGAAATTATTTAATTTTGATAATCAGGCTGCCTAATTTTATAATTTAAATTACCAAAAATATGGGTGGTAGTCACATCATCTCCTCACAAATTGTATATGCTGTTGTAGCGTCCTCAGGCGAGGAGGCCACAAAATAATACAAGGAAAATACAAAAGGGTAAATAACAATAACAAGAGTGAGTGCAC
>CABFWO010000751.1:0-35627 GCA_902155825.1 Timema genevievae
ATCTCTACCTCTATTGACTAACAACCTCAATATGCTCATCGTTTTTATTGTCATATTTCCTGTGTCAATCGACAACCTGAATTTATCGATAAAATCTACATTAACGCGAGCGAAGCCGTGGGCAAAAGCAAGTCATATAAATAAAACTACTTTGACTTTTTATGTAAAACATTACATTACTGTTGGAATTAATGTTTTTTAATGATGCAGAAGTAATATAGTTGTATTACCAAAAGAAGAACCTAATCTGACAGTTTAAAACTTTGCTAAATTTACTGTAATGTATTCATATGTAAATCTATGTGTTCTAGATTTAATACTTTTCATATGAAATAAGTTTCGGCATATGGTTTCAATTTTGACCGAACTCCTATTTATAAGTACTTTGTCAACGTTTTCTACTCCACATTTATCTATAATGTACACTATTACAAAAGACTTTTCATTTAATAAATCAACTTCAATAATAGCCGAACTTGTGGTGTAGTGGTCAGTCCGCCTGCCTACGAGCAATATGGTCACAGAGTTCGATTCCTGAGTGGTAACTTTATTATTTTTTCTTTAAGAGGAATTATCCCAACGGTCACCAGGGTTTGTTTTATTGGGCTTAAGTTAGGTTAAGACTCACCCCGACTCTACAACTTTATAATAACTATCATCACATCATCTAATTGTGGATACGACGTGTAGACAACCTCCTATGGTGTAGCCTGAGCGACGTTCTGTACCATCAGAGCAGCTAATAATCTACACATAAGGTGACTGAACCTGAATGTCATACCTCTCCCGGTCATATATATGCCATAAGATAAAAATAAACTATAATAACAATAAGTTAATTTGATAAAATTAAATTTTAAATTTTTATTATACCTGGGATTGCAAATTGGTGTCCACCGATCTAGAATTTTGTGTAAGAATTCTCTGAATATATATAATTTTTCGTAGTATGAGTCCTACTACTCGTATGGACTATCCACATATTTATACTGATAGGGTAGGGATGAAGAAGCTATCATTAATATTTTACCCTCATTTGCAAGGGCGTAGAAAGCTCATTTTTCTAGGGGGCTCACTAACAAGTTCTAGGGATGTCCGGGCCTTCCAGACCCTGCTCCTTATTTCAAATTTTTAATGGCTAGCAAATAATAAACCTACCTACATAATCTACAAACTCCACTTCTGACAGTTGTTTTGTTATTTGAACTGCTCTTTTCTTATGGTGACTCTTCAAGTAAGATCTTACATGTGATAGCAAAAATGTTTGCCTCCTTTTCTCGAACCCCACTTACTCGGTTCATTCCAAGAAAACTCCTTTGTTTTTCAATACCATATTAATGTATGAAAAAAAAGTATTATTATTAGCACCGTGTCTTACTACCCGTTCGGGCTGTACGCACTTACGATAATGTGTAATTGTAGGGTGATTGTGAGATGAAATGGAGGACCTACAGTTTAACGTGGAATCCGAACCATGGTGGAGGCCTGGCATTCCCCATATTCACAAATTGTGATTAATACACGTCTTGTCAGAGGTGAAGGAAGGGTTTGGCAATCAGCTAAATCTGTGCCGGGTCCGAGGATTGAACCCCGGACCTCCAGCACAGAAGTCCGACACTTTACCTCTAGACCACTAGATCACCGAGAAAAAGAAGTAAATTTGAAATGTTGAGTGAGATAATTTTACAATCGGAAGTTTTACAATATGTATCTTGAAGGTGAATATTAAAATATTAACTAGTATTTGGTTGATGTCATATACAATTAAAACTGTAGTAAGAGTTTAAAACTGAAACATTAGGTTCTCACATGTATTTGTGGATACCCTTTAAGGGGGCGTCCAACAAATTCCAGGGGGATCCAGTTAATCCCAGTGGGGGGTCCAGACCCCCACCTTTCCAAGCCCTTGCTCATTTGCGTACGGAGAGTGGGAAGTCAATTAGGAAAAAAAAAATTACTTTAATACATTCGACCCGGATTCAGGTTCCGATCTTCCTGCCACCATTATCACCAGACCTTTTTGTCCACGTGCTACTGGGGTAGGATACATATATGTGTCGTTAAAAATATTGACGTTTTGTCTGAATTATTTAAGACATCTTCAATTCAAGAATGAAAAATATAAATTAGCTCTATTTAAAAAAAACTAAAACTTATTTATAAAATAGAGTATATTTTTAACCCTTGTAGGGTGTAAAATTTAAAGCCTTTTTTAGCCTTTAACATGGAAATGTGAAACAAATCTACAAGTTAATATAAACAGCATCATATTAAAAAAAATTCAAGCTCTAAAAAAAATAAAAGTGTTGTTAGAGCTTTGATCTAAATATTCATTTTGTTATTTCGTTTGTCGGCATTGCCTGTCTTCCCAAGTATCAGGAGGGTCAAAATTGCTCTTGAAATTAATTTCTTGAATGGGATGTAGAGTAAACACAGATAAAAGAAGATTAAAAAAATTCTCGAAAATATATTTCATGTATTAAATGTGCCATGAATTCTAGATATGAGACATATATTTCATTTATTCTGTAACGTTGCATGCAGTCTTACCTTGTTGAATTACACTATGGCATAGCTTATAAGATAGCCAGGGTCATAGTGGAACCCATAAAGGTAAGACTGCAACCATTCAAGGTAAACGTAATGTACAGTACATTACTGTATACACATCTAGTTAGGGTTGTATTGAGCTAACATTCTCTATTCTAAATTTTTTTTATTTATTTATTTAGCACCGCGTCTTACTACCCGTTCGGGTTATACGCTTAAGTACTAATTACACTAATTGATTAGGAATTGGGAAGGTTGAATATAGAGGAAGTGAACCCGCATTTGCGTGGAGGAAGAGTGGAAAACCATTTAGGAAAAACCACCCCCAGTTCACCCGACTGAGATTCGAACCTCGATCTCCCCGTCCTCGGCGGTCTGGCTCAACACGACTGGCGCGTTAGCCAACTACGCCACCGAGGCGGGTTCTATTCTAAATGAAGCTGAATCAAATATATGAAATACTAGTCGGCATAACGTTAAAATAATTTTGTTCTTTTTAGTATATAAAATTAATCACAGGGAAACGTAACCAAATCTTAAATTATGTTTGGGTATTAATCCTTTGATGCTTTAAAATGTATCTAAAAAGCTAAAAGTAGGCTGACTAAACACAATATCAAAATAGATATATACCTGCCTCAGTGGCGTAGTTGGCTAACGCGCTGGTTGTTGTTGAGCCAGACTGCTGAGGACGGGGAGATCGAGGTTCGAATCTCGGTCGGGTGAAACCGGGGGTGGTTTTTCCTGAGTGGTTTTCCACTCTCCCTCCACACTTCCTCTAAATTCAATCTTCCCAATTCCTAACCCATTAGAGTAATTAATACTTAAGCGTATAACCCGAATGGGTAGTAAGACGCGGTGCTATTATTATTATTATTTAAAATAGATATATAATCTAAAAATGTTGTAACGGCTGGGTTACATCTGACACCATATATAACGGTTGGGGACTTCTAGCCCGTATGTAACTGTCCGGGGTTTGTGACGGGTTGCTTGTAGAAGGACGGAGACTTTGACAGACCTTGTTAGGGAGGTGTTTATTCTACAAAAGCTACATGTGATGTTCTACGATACAGGGTTTGAAGAACAGAGATGAAGGATCCACGTCGTCAGGTTGGATTTCGACTCCATTAGTTTGCCATAACTAGACACTGGCCTAACCACGTAACTGATACAAATAGTCGTCCCTCAACAGTGGTTGACACACAAGAACATCTTGTCCTCATATAAGGAACTACAAGGCAAGTTCCATCACAGAGACTCGAACCCGTGAGTCTAACATAGAGACGTTGTTAACCTGACGAACTATACGTCACGGACGCATGTAACCACGGACTCACAGTCCGAAAACAAGCGCGCCACCCGACTGTCAAGAGAAGAGAGAGCCCCTCAAGTCGACGGATTCTTTATACATAGTTTATTCACTTTATTACTATATTGTAACATTCAGCTCTTACTATGTGTTAAAAGCTGAAATTTCTTTAGAAGATTAGGTTATAACTTTTATACAAACAATATTTAAACACCCGCCTCGGTGGCGTAGTTGGCTAACGCGCCAGTCGTGTTGAGTCAGACCACCGAGGACGGGAAGATCGAGGTTCGAATCTCGATGAACTGGGGGTGGTTTTTCCTAAATGGTTTTCCACTCTCCCTCCACGCAAATGCGGGTTCACTTCCTCTAAATTCAGCCTTCCCATTTCATAATCCATTAGTGTAATTAGTACTTAAACGTATAACCCGAACGGGTAGTAAGACGCGGTGCTAAAATTAATTAATTAATATTTAAACTCTTGCTTATTGGTGCTAGTAAAAAAAATGAAAGAATAATGACACAACATATATAATTGGTTGTTATAGAGTTAAAACAAATGAGTGTTACAGAGTACTGTAACAGCTTACAATTTAGAAAATGAATTATTGATTTTCAACGTTTCTGTACTAATTTAATCAGCGCTTTTTTTTAATTCTTAGAGAACATTATTTTAAGACCTTTCACCATAGCAAATTTTAGATTTGTAGGAAATTTAGAACTGTTCGAATAATTCATGCGGACAGACAGATAAATATTAAAAATACATCAAACTAGGATGTTCAACATTGGGCTGTAATCTTTATATTATTTATTTTTGTACTATATAAAGAGAGCCATGACAATCCCAAAACAAATTTATTTCCCAATAAATTTTAAAAATAATCTTTTAAACGAAACATTAATCAGCCCATAAAGTGAATGCACAAGCTAGTGCAATTCATAGAAAACGCAATATTTGTTTAAGAGTGATCATAAGATGTGTGAATAAAAATTATACTAATTTTTAGAAAATAATATTAGAATAGAGAGCATCAGAGTTTAACAAATAGGATAAATGGAATAATATGCTGTTAACGATAAAGATTAGTTCCTTAAATTACCTGCCAAATTTCAATTTTCTGCTACAGCAAAAAGTTGTTTTTTCTAATAGTAAGTGAAATTTTGATCTCCCTAAAGTTTGATCCCCTCTATTTCTTGGATTCAATTTTAAAATTTAAGGTTTTTTTATTTTATAATTATATTTTTACATGTATTTTTACATTTATTTTATTTAGCACCACGTCTTACTATAAATTCGGGTTATACGCTTTCTTTATACATGATTGCAAATGTTTCGATATTTTTAACACATCTAGAAGAGTTTTTTTTAGGGGTATGAGGGGAGTAAGATTTTGAAAATCCATCTCACCTCCTACCCCTAAAATTCCAAATCTTGATTATTAAATTTAAAACCTTTCATAATTTTCTAGTCATAAAGGGTAGTCCATCCACTTTCCTGACAAATTTTAATTTTATATCACACCAAAAATGAATAATTTTTTTAAGTTTTGGAAATTTCCTTTCCCCTCTTCTTATTATACTTATCCTTGTTTTAAAATGATAAATGTTCATAATCTTATGGCTATTTAAGGCTGTCTCTCTATATGTATGAAACTATTTCCATTCTATACCATACGGGAAGTTGTATAGCTCTATTATTTTAGGAAATATTTTGAGGGGAAACATATTCATTATTTTCTAGTCCTTAATATTGAAATTGAATTTTTTTTCAGACGTTTTAGGGTGGATCTTGTACCTGCCTGACAAATTTAAATCTTATACCACAGTGAAAAGTAGTTTTTACATACATTTTGGAAATTTCGAAATCCCCAATTTCATCGACCACCACTTAGAAATTTCAAATATTTAAGTTATATTGGGGTATTAGGAATAAACCCACTACATTCCTGCCTTTTTAATTTTCCAAGTTTACTATATTTACAATACAGTAGTTTGGGCGTGAATGAGTAACCGACAAACAACATTTCATTTTTATATATCAGTATGAATTAAGCTTTCTAGCTCTTTTGGTTTTTGAGTTATAGTGCCTATACACATAGCCACAAACACACAGACACACATACATGCAAAAAATTACACGTCCTATATTATTTATATGATTGAGTATTGGTTTCCGTTGTCCGGCTTCCTATAATTTATGAGTTGGAGCTTTGTACAAGATTAATAGTAATGTTCTATAGCCACAATTTTTTTCAAGGTAGCCGTAATATATAAAATAACTATATCCAGGATTTTTCTTTCAAATTAATTTGATGATGTATTTTATTTTATAAATTTAATTGAAACAGAATAGCTAAGGAATTATTTTTTTGAAAGATTTTAGTAGAAGTAATCCCTTTATCCTTAAGTTGTGACGTTGCGTGAACAGCCTCCATTTGACGACTAATTTCTACGTAGTTCTACATTAACGTCAACTCTTTAAAAAACACATATACAAATTGTTGAAGTACAAAACATATTTATATAATATCATTGAAGTGATATTTGTGAATTAATTAATATAGAAATAAAGGGCGTAGAAAGGAAAATTTCCAGGAGGGGTGGTTCCACTTGAAAGTTAACGTGATAGTATACAATATTTTGGATACGTTTTTAATAATGCTTCTTACTACTTGTCTGTGCTATATGCTTATGTACTAGCTACGCTAAGATGTTTGGATGAGGAAGGTTGATTTATAGGAAGTGTACCTGCATGTGCGTGGAGGGAGACTGGAAAAGCATTTAGGAACTATCACCCTTAGAACAAATTACCAGGTCAACATTAATTATTTTATAACACTGTTTGAAACTTTTTAGATATTATAAGTTTATTTAGAATATATAATTTAATTATGAATTAATTATTACGGGAAAAGTTATATATATTCACTATGGAGAGAAAAATAACATTAAATGTTGAAGTGGAACTATGTGCAAATAAATATTGATAGATTATATGGCTACTATATCCGTGTGATTGTGATTATATATTAGGATTTATGTATATTGTATTTGTACATAATATACATACTCACAAACAATATACAAACACACACACATATTCAATTCCACTTTAACATTCAATGTATTTTTCCCATAGTGTATTTGGTAAACTTAGAATTAAAGTCTATAATAACTATGGCCTCAGTTTTAGCATAAACAATAAATTGTTAAGCATGGATTTATTATTATTATTATTACTATTATTATTTAGCACCGCGTCTTACTACCTGTTCGGGTTATACGCTTAAGTACTAATTACACTAATGGATTAGGAATTGGGAAGGTTGATTTAGAGGAAGTGAACCCGCATTTGCGTGGAAGGAGAGTGGGAAACCATTTAGGAAAAACCACCCCAGTTCACCCGACTGAAATTTGAACCTCGATCTCCCCGTCCTTGGTGGTCTAGCTCAACACGACTGGCGCGTTAGCCAACTACGCCACCAAGGCGGGTTATGGCTTTATTAAATTTGATAAATAGCCCGTTCTTCACACGGGAATGTTTTATAATACGTTTCATCTTTCCAGCTCAAGTGGTTTGTCGGATACATAAAAACCAACCTCTCCCGCTTCAGCCCCCTAGGAGTTTAATTTCGAAAAATCCCTAAATCCTCTGGTTCATAACTAGAACATCTCTGCTAAGTTCCATCTTTCTAGCTCAAACCATTTGAAAGGTACGTAAAAACCATCCCCTCCATACTTAACCTCCTTAAACATTGAACTAAAAAAAATTATTAAAATGATAACTCTCGCCCTTTACATAAAAAGCATCTCCCTTCCAAAATTCATCTTTCCAGCTCAAGTGGTTGTTCAGGCTATATATATATTTGATAATTGCTCTAATGGGGTAAGGATGAGGAAGGAAATATTTTAGAGATAATCTTCCTACATTTGCTTAGAAGGAGAGTGGGAAAGCCCTTTAGGAAAATCCATCTCCAGTGGACCCAATATTAGTTTGACATATTGTATTTTGGTAGTCATATATTCTATTTTCGGTTCAAACAGTGTTGTCTTCAACAGCACAAAATATGCACTTAAGGTTGTTACATGGGGAGGGCGTTCTATGCGTTTGGAAATCCCGCATTTTTGAAGAAGTGTTTTTATATATTTTTTAATGGTTTTCACCAAACTGTAGGCGAAAGCTATTAACAGATCCCTGTCTAGCTATAAAATTTAAATGTTAAGTTTAAATTTTTAGAAAAAATTCAACCACGCTTTATGCCAATATTTCAAAGTCTGAGATTAAAGTATAATGATAGAGACCTAGAACTAGCCATTCTCTATCAAATAAAGTCACTTTTTGTTAGGGTCACAACAAAAAATTTGAAGCAAATGCGGGATTTTTTTTTAAGGTTAGATAGACACTGCCAGACTTTTTTTTTACTTTAAATTTAAAATTTAAACTCTTTAACTGGTCAAAACTTAAGCCTAAATTTGGTTGAAAACCATTTTAAGAAATATCAAACCACTTCGTAAATAATCTAGAATTTCGAAACAGCTGTAACGCTTTTAGTGCTCTCCCGTGTAACAACCTTAAGTACGAGCAAATACGATTTCTAGCCGTTGACTTCAAAAAGTACAGTGTGACATGACATGACTCTTGAAATCGTATTGACTTCAAAAAATTATACCACGTTTGGAAAAGTTGTATACAATATTTAATTTTGTCCATGTCGCCGTACTACCCAAATCATGTTCGCGTGCCATAGATTTGCCATCCCTGGCCTATACTGACATCACGATTCACTAGCTTTCACAGGTAAAACCATTACACTCACACAACACTAGCGTAATTAGTACAAGAATAACCGAACCAGTAGTGAGATTTGGGGGATTAAAACTAATTAAAAAATCTCACCTATTTTGGTGCCTCTACTGGTGGTTCTTTTACAAGCCAGGTGTCAAGCGTAAATTTACGTTTTTTAAGGCTTGAAATTTTTATATTTATTTAACTAACACTAATATTTAATTAACACTAATATTTTATTATCAACCAACAAGCCACTATTACTATAATACTGAATTCTTTCTCCAAAACCACATGCCGACACAAAACACATCCTTGCATTACACTCAACACTGTACTAACTAGTAATGCGGTGCTGTTATAATTTTCTAAAAGGCTTCAAAATGTTCATAGTGACAAAATAGTGCTTTTAGAAAGTAGGTGTGTTGAAAGAGAGGATAGGAGAAATTCAGGTATTCAGTCTACATAAGCTTCCGACTTCATTTCTGACAATTGTTCTTTAATTTAGGCTGCTCTTTACGCTTGTTGATTCATAAAGTAAGATTTTACAATTGATAGTAAAAATATTTGCCTACTTTTCTCGGACCCCACAACTCGACTTACACCAAGAAATGTCCTTTGTTTCCCAATAAATGCTTGAATATAGACACACAAAAAAAGTATTTCAAATGTTGGCAGAGATAATTTTACAATCGGAAGTTTTATAAACTGCATCTAGAAGGTGGATTTTAAAATAATGATTAACTAGTATTTGGTTAATGGCATTTACATTAAACTGCAGTAGAAGTAAAAAGCTCTACCTTGTTAAAATTTTTGTACACATACTTGGACCCCCCCTTAAGGGGGTCCAACACATTCCAGGGGGATCTGGACCCCCAGTACCCCCACGGTTTCAACACCCTTGATAGAAATAAAGTAAAAATATAAATAAAGCTAAAAGTAAGAAATTGCTAAACAAAAAGGCATATTTTTCAGTGTACTGAGAGTAAGGTGTTATACCTCACTTCTTGTTAGTGAATAAAAAACTTAGGAAGAACTACGTGATATGAAAAGGCATGGAAAATCGGCTGTTTTATCTTTCTATCCAAAGATAATATATGCAAGGTGGGGTGAGTGGCGGGGGCGGGGGGGCGTGTGACCCTGTTCGTTGGATGTGTAAAACTGTGGTATATTGGAGTTGTATTGTATGGAAATGATGGAATGGATATTGTTTGGAAATAAATGTATATTTATCTATACAATAACTCAAACTTAATTTATTTTGATTCACAAGCCCTGAAGCATAGTTTGATATATGAAACATACCAATAAATTGATCGATGTATCGTTTACTAAAACATAGATCTAAGTATATCTATGTTTCGTAAATATATTTTTATATCGATATATCGCTGCCATTCTACTGACATGGAGATGGACGACTACCGATGTTTGAAGGGGTTTGGTTTAATAATAACGTAAGTAATTTGAATTTTAGATAAGCGTGCACTGGATCGGTAGCGCACGGAACGCACAGACGAAACGGAAAGTACTACTAGTTCAGTTCAAAGCATTATTTGTTACCACCTACCAATGTACGCGTACTGCGTCGGTACGCCGGCAATGGACGCTCCACCGTTCTGCCATTCGATACAAAGTCCGGGAGAGCGAATTAAAATAAAGCGCGGTCCATACCGTCCGTGCTTGCCGGTTACGTCATTCGGAAATCTTCCCAATGCGCGCGCCTTTTCTCAGCACCGCCGTCTCTGCCATTCCAGCCATTTCTGTGTCGTTGCGCATTGTTTCAGTGTAGTGATGGGCACTATAAAGTGATTCAAACTTTAGAATGATGAAAACTATTATTTCCATACTACCGAATGGTTATTTGATAGTTTCCACTCGATAGTCACCAAGAGCCGTGTATTCGGATGAAATGAACTATATATTCGTTTTCAGCTGCTGATCATAGTTCACCTTGCGTGCATCATAATATCTTGTAGTTAAAAAAAAGCTGACTATTCAAAACAATAAGCTTTATTATCAATATTTTTGACTCTTGCTTGTGCCGTGCAATGCAAAACAACACAAGAAATTTAATAACATCTCCTACTAAAGGAATAAAATAATCATTGTGGGAAAATGAGTGAAAATTACAATATTATTACTCGATGTCCGTGCTGTTAGTGTGGATAGTGTGAGCACCCCCTCCCCCCCTTCACCCAAAAAAGTGTGGTCGGCGAGGTTTGTGCGGTACTGGCCCAGTGTGCGCTTACCATTAGTCTTAAAACTTGTTATGTAGTTCTGATTATGTTATTAATATTCCGTTTGATTAAATGTGTGTGTTTTAGCGTAACTTTGAAAGAGTTGACTCAGCGTTAACAAATTTGTCTTCTTCATTCCAACAGTGAATCTTTAAGAATGCATGTTGGGCGTGTTAAGAGCATTAGTGTGGATCGAGTAATGAAGTAAATATATGAAGGTAGGGAGTGTGTATGTATCAAAAGGAATGTAAGATGTGGCTAAATGTTGTAGACGAATGTGTTAAAGAGAGTAATATTAAGAGTTTTAAGAATAAAATAGCATGTGTGACTCGGTGTATGGATGTTGTCGAAGCTTAGGGAGTATGCAAGGATAGGGAAGTGTGGAGATAGTTTGCCGAGGTGGATTAAGTACGGAGTTGTTTTTTGAGTTATATGCATAGATCCTTGCCTAGTTCATAAGGAACGGTGTGATTAGGTGTGTGTGTGTGTTGGTGGGTGTGGGTATGTGTGTATGTATGTATGTATGTATGTATGTATGTATGTATGTATGTATGTATGTATGTATGTATGTATGTATGTATGATATGTATGTACGCTAGAATAAATAAAATACACCATGTGAGATAACGTCCCATGTGAGAATGGATTAAATAACCACAGTAATAAATCACATGTAGAAAAAACACATCCAGGGCACCCAGCCTGGATTCTAACCAAGACTTCCAAAGTCACCAGTATTTCAAACTACTGTGAAACCGACGTATTAAACCACCTATTCACCATGCGGATGTTGTTACTAAGAACTGTCGCTGTTAGAGAGATTTTGCAATCCAAATTAGCGGGAAAATTATTCAAAATCTTTTGTAAAAATAATTAATTTAAATCTTTCAAATCTTTTAATATTAAATTTGAGACAAAATCTATAAGCGTGACATAGAATTTTAATTAATTTATCAATACTTGCGTTTATATTTAACTCTCAATGGAAACATTTTAGTACTCCATTAATGAAACACTTTTAGCTACTCTTTAATTTGTTTATTTAAGGTTTTTTTCATGGCTTTTTTTTAAATGTCCACTTTATTTGAAAATAAATCACCATCCTCGAAGCTTAAAAAGTCCTGAATGAGTGTTTGTATTTCAGGATTGAGGGACACGTTAGCGGCAACTCTATGAAAAAAATATTTGGAAAGAAAGAAAAAAATTAAATAATTGTAGAAGAAATTGTTTAAAAATCTAATAGTGGTCAAACCATTTTAAATATTACAATCGCTGTCAGACATAGCATAATGGTCAATAAGAATATTTCTCGAGGTGTAATCCTGGGATCGCTGATGATCCATGATGGCTATGTGGTTCCCAAGGAATTGAGGGAGTTCCATAAGAAAAACGAGTTGAATGATATTGATCACATAAAATATACTAATTTGAAACTATAGATTAAATATGACTATAAATATTCATACTATTCTGCATTTTTTCAGTAGACAAAAATCATGAGTAACTACGTGCTAGTCAAAAATCTTAACAATTATTTATTAAAAATTATAAGATTATAAATGTTCGAGACATGCAAAGCAATATTAATTATATAAAAATATGAAGTACACATGATATTACTTACTAATGCAATGTAATTATGACTTTTTTCGGTATTTCGTTGGCACATTATTTTTAGTATTTTATTTTAATATACCATTAAATATTATTACCTAAAATAAAATTGAATGAAAATGTTTTTCCTGCATTATTTTTTAGAGAAACGTTAATTTTTTTTGTAGAAAATAGAGTAGGAGTTATAAACATTTTATCTATTTATGTTTACTCGAGAAAACTGTAACGTAACGATTTATGATAATGATGATGGAACCGTTTATATCCCATGTTGGGCGCCAATTGTAACGTTACGATTTATGATGATGATGATGATGACCCGTTTATGCCCCATGTTGGGAAACAATTGTAACGTTACGATTTATGATGAAGATGAACCGTGCATGCCCCAATTTGGGTGCCAATTGTTACGTAACAAAACCTCCAAAGAAAATTTTGTCTGATTCTTCTTTGATCCCAAACAGACTTTGAAATAGCGCAGGTTTTGCTATGGATATTTATGGAATTTATATTAGTGGATCGTTGCAGCGATAGATGAAGAGTATTGCACTAAAATCTATTCTAAACTTTTTACTAGGAAAAGTTCTATATAGTAAGCCCTGACTCGACTTTATAGTTAAAAGTTTACTCGTCAAAGACCATTTACATGTATATTACATGTAAGCATGTACCTTTCGGTGCTTAATTTGGATCAAAACGTATAATTTTTCCCCGTCACGCCATGATAACAACTTTAAAATGACCCTATCCAAGCTCTATCTATTTATAGCACCGAACCACTCTAGTGAGAATCGAGTTATTATTTTTAACCAAAGAGAAATATTTTATTTACCGATATACACTAAGTATATACAAATCATCATTTCCATGGTGAAGTAAACAAATAATGAATTTACAGATGTGCCACTGACCACACACAAGGAAAAATATGGAAAACTCTCCAGGAAAATTGTGTTTTGGTTTTGGCTACTTTTTTTGCCGCTATCCTTTGACATGAGTGTTTGTTTGTCAAAATAGGTTATACATTTTTCTCGTAATTTCAATTACCGGAAACGGAGTTATCAAGCTATCGTTAAGATAGATCCTACCCTAGTGCAAATTTTTTTTTCTTGTTTTCATTCAGAAGATAGCTCAGACTTAAGAGCATAAATATAGTCCAAATTTCATAGAAAGGGACTTTAATAAAATACAATTATGTTTTTATGGTCAAAATTGATAGCATTATTATTAATGTTATTTTATTTGTTCATTATATATATAAATTGACAGCTGCAAATTACATTACTTAAATTATGAGTGCGTTAAAATAAATCTAGTAA
Source organism: Timema genevievae (assembly GCA_902155825.1). NCBI lineage: Eukaryota > Metazoa > Arthropoda > Insecta > Phasmatodea > Timematidae > Timema > Timema genevievae. Next base: position 13,822 of record CABFWO010000751.1, read on the forward strand.
CTTTTCTAGCTGCAGACAAAGCCCTTTCTATAAAGATAGGGCAGTAGAAAGCCTCCCATATCACGGAATTTTAAGGGAGTAAAATGCTAGACGTAGACCCTGCAAGTTTTTATCGGGGGCATTTAAATGTGCGCTTTCTTAAACAAATGATCATATTAGCAAATTAATTAGGAAACTAAGTTTACTATAAAACAAAAAAAACATTCGATTCATTACTGTGAAAGACAAATCCAGTTTTCCACAAAAATAAAATTTTTTTAGGTCCTGCTACGAATCAAACCCAGTTCCTTCAACATTCAATTCGTTAGAAAAATGCTCTTTTGTGCCAAAGAGTTAAATTAAATGTTTTGTAAATAGCGGCATGTGTCATGACCCAACATGTCAACTGCAACTCATTGACGATAGATGTCTTGCCTATTACAGAACAGTATTTTGGAAAATTAAATATAAAATTCATAATATATACAAGGTTTTTTCACAATGTCATAACATCCGTCTTGGCAGGACACATTTTAACCACACTAATGGGGTAAGAACGAGTAAAGTGGCAAAATAGGTAGGAGATGTGCCAGAATTTGCAAGGAGGTAGAGGGTAAAACAATTGATTAAAAACTACTATCAAAACACCCAGCCTGGATCCAGGTCCCAATCCCCTCACTAACGGAAAAACCAGACATGATGAGTCTAGAATTTAGTCCGCGTGCCTACCGGTAAGTATGATGACAATTATACACAAAATAAGGTTTTAATTTATGAAGGAGGGAGCATGAGCAAAGATCCGTATTTTTACCATTATCTTAACAACAAATTTCTTTGGATAAAATAAATAAAAAACATATTATTTCAGTAGCTACGTTTAGTTTAATATTTTACATTTTATAGTCATAACAGTTCTTTAATGAACACTGTGGCGTTTTATCAGAAACTTTTTAAATCAAGAAAAAAAAGTCCTGTTTAAATTTTGTTATGCCCAAGACAAATATTCAAGTGCTGTTTGGACTACTATTTGTAGGGAAAACTAACAGACTAATTTCCATAGGAAGGTCCTTTCATAAAATATAAAAAGACCTTTTTTGTCAATATTAATAAGAATTGTGGTATATGAGTAGCGCTGTTGTTGTTTTTTTACCGCGTCTGACTACCCATTTGGGTTACATGTAGATACCCTGATTTGGCTGTCGATCGACTCGTCCACTGTTATTGTTCCGCGGAAGAAAGTAAACATATCGATTGGTATAATAGCCAGTGGGCCTCCTCCGCCGCATCCACTCGTCCACCTGAACAAACATGACTTTTACCCCAAACAAACGTTCACAGTTATTGTGCGGGAAGGCAGTTAGATCAGTGTATAAGACGCTTTCGATATGCAAGGTCACGTCGCAAAGGGGAACGGCAATTGTAGTGGAAAGTTTCAAGTATTTGAGATCTAACCTAACCAAACCAAACCTAGCTTAACCTAACCTAAACTATTCATAAGATATCTCTGATACGCAAGGTCAAGTCTAAAAAGGGAACGGCAATCGTAGTGGAAAGTTTTAAGTATTTGAAATCTAACCTAACCTAACCTAACCTAAACTATTCTAACCTAACCCACTATTTAACTTACACTAACTGAAATGTTGACACCCATGTATCTATACATTTTGAAGACCAGCTGTAATACAATGCATGTGAAATGAAATGATTGTATGTAATATTATTTTCCCAAGATGGAATATAAATCCAGGAGGTGGTAGAGTAGGGTTGGGGAGGTGGGGTATGGTGGTAGGTCCCTTGCTAGGTAGCTGGTAGACGAGTTTATGTATCACGTTCCACGGGGTTAGTGGGCGAGATGATGCGCTGACTTTCAGGGCTTGTTGGGCTATTATGGGCGAGTTGATTTTCAACTCATGATTTGTAGTAGATAAAATTATTGAATTTCGCTAGATAAAAATTTGTATTTTGGTATTAAAATTCGGCAAATAAACTGCTTTTTTCGGCTAAAAATATTACAAAAAAATTAGCTCAAACTTAAATCATATAGTGATGTATATAAAAAATCATGCCAAATTATTATTCTTGAAATGAAAATATTTGCCTTTGGTAGCAATATTATTCTCACAATAGTAAAAAGAAACATATTTCACTTCGGCTTTATTACTGTTCTTTGGTTGAGGGTAATACATTTTCTAGGATGGGAACTTAGATTGGCTATAGGTATATTAAGAAAAACAATTAATAGTGCAGTTGATACTTTTTTCTGGCAATTTTAGGCAAAAAAAAGGCAAATAACGATGAAGTCTACTAATTAGTAAATATATGTTTAGTTTTTTTACCTTTAATTCTAATTAAAATTAACTTAATGATTCTCATTTAAAAGGCCAATTTGTATATTTTGAGAAAATTTCAAATTCAGTTTTATTTTGATGTGTAAAATTAATTTTAAAATATTAAAATGAACTTTAAAACTAACAAATATAATAATTTTAATGTACTAGGTAATAGTTTGTAAAAACGGGTCCTATATTTCGGTGTGTGTAGTTATACGCATAATATGTGCTGATTACATTTATGTGTTAAAGATGAGGAAGGTTGAATTTAAGTAAAGTGGGCCCAAATTTGCATGAAGGGAGAGAGAAAAACTATTTTGTAAAGACAACATTCAGTACATCTGACCGGGGCTCGAATCCTAATCCCCCCATCATTGGTAGCTCAGTTTATTGCGAGAGTAATGCCTTAGACAATTCGACCAAAGAAGCGGCTATTGATAGGGTTATTTTATGAATACGTGAAAATATATTTAATAACTTTTATGGCTCTCAGATGAAAACTGTAAAATAACTTCTAAAACCATATTTTATTTATTTTGACCAAAAATTTGTAGGCCTATAATATTACAAACATTTTAAAAATACTCTAATATTAGCTCGGATTTATTCAAGAACATTTAATAATTTTTTTATCTTTTATTTGAGGTATTTAACGTGCACTTTCTGAACCGACTGATTATATCAGCACACGACTTATAAACTAACTTATACCTAGACCAGACACAACATCTAACCCCCGGCCGTTAACTCATCACTGTGAAAGGGGAAACCCACATTTCACCAATTATAATTTTTTAGGCAATGCCAGGCCTCGTAATTAGACCCTTAGCACAGTAGACATACACACTACCGACTGAGCTAAAGTGTAAGACACCTTCAATAAATATTGCTTTAGTTTCAAAAAAAGGGGGCAGGGAGGATTATGAAAAATGACTCGAAAGTCTCAGCGGTAGAACCACTAGAATCTTCGATCAGGTCTCGTCCGCCCTTTTAAAGTGGTTCTTGGTAAATGTAATAAGCTTCTGGTGGCCACTAAAAGCCAAGCTACCAGAAAACAACCACACAACTTGATTGTTTTCCTGTTTAAAAGCTTTACGACGAGGGAGGGAAGGGGTTGGTCACTAAATACGGCTCAACTAGATCATCAACGCTGAGATAGACAGACAAGAAGGGTCTAAGTGCCATTAAAGTTGTTTTTTTATCCGATGCCCCCTACGCAAGATCATTTTATTCCGTACTTAATAGAACGAGCATTCAAATAGTAATTTGTTTCCACACGTGTTATGGGACTGATTTTAGTTGTTTAAAACAAGGATTTTAGATCTTGGTTTCAAATACAAATTACTTAAAATAAAAGTGTATATATCATTTAAAACTTTAATACAATTTAAAATAGTTTATTTAATAGCTTGCAAATCATGAATTTAAATCCAAATTCCTTAAATTTTCTCTTAAGGTATGTTTTGTTACTCGATAGTTAAATTCTAAACATAAGAAATTTAACTTCCAATGAACTGATATTTGATTACATTTATTTTTCCTACGCATGCGCTTGTACACTCCGTTAGTACTAAAAGGTAGCATTATTACCTTGATGGATTACACTAAGCCTATGCGAACATTTGAAATTTTGAATCTCAATAAAACTTAAATTTGGATTTGATCTGTTTAGCTCAAAATTCTAATTTATAATTCGTACTAACTTAACAAATTAATATAGTCAGAACGGAAACCAGTTGCTTAGTAGTGCGATGAGATAAATTAACTTGAGTTTCAGGTTGTAAAGGAATCACGTTGGGGGACAATTGTTTGGGACATTGAATATCTTGTACTCTGATTAAAAAGTGGAGTGGGGTGAGTGATCTGTATAATTATTTTTACTGTTCACTTTTTGAGATTATTATTATTTATTACACTATTTTTTAATAAATCTAAAGTGTATCTAAAATATTTACCTACATTTTTGGAAATATTTTACTATTGGATTGGATGTGGGAAACATAGCATAGTAAAATATTCGAAACAAATTCGATTAGAAATACTGTCATTGTAAGCTTAAAATAAGTTAATCTATTCAAATTTGAACAAATTTTTAAAATAAAATATTTGATACAATTTCTTTCCAAGCATATTCAATTAGAATTCGATTCGATAAAATAAATTTAGCATGAGATTTTATTCGATTCGGATTCATCTCGAAAATATTTTAGGCATGATATTTGATTCGGACTAGACTCGAATTTAATTTTTAGGCATGAGATTCGATTCATATTCGATTCGAATAAGTTGGTCAAGATTCGGATTCGATTTGAAATTGAAAATCATAGATTCGCACATGCTTATATGACACAAATATGGACTTATCTTATAAGATACACAAGGGGGGAACAATGCAAGGTAAGATTGCTACCTTTCAGGGTTAGTGAAGGATACATAGGTAAAATAATTATCTGCTTTAATTCCAAATTATGCACAATTTTTATAATTTCCACCCATTTCACTAAGGTAAATTATATAGGAATAATTATACACACATTTTCGTGAAGAGTGTGGAAAACTAACTATTTATTTCAGCCTGGATTCTAATTTTGACCTACCCATCACCAGTGAACCAGACAGGTCAGAAATGACGTATCTATCCACGTGCCCACCAGTGCATGTGATTAAAGATATAGACACAAAATACTTTGCACTTAATCTCGAAAGAAATTTTTTTTTTTGAATCAATCATAGGAAATATTAATAAAAATAATGTTCATAATAACTTAATGATAAGATAATATTAATAATGCAGTAAAATGTTTTTATGTTAACCAAAATATAATATTTTTTTTATTTTTAAAAGTCTGATACCTTGGCTTAGTTGGTAGCCTGTCTGCTTACCAAGCTAGGTGTCCTGGGTTCGATTCCCGGCATGACCGAAAAATGTATCATTGGTGAAATTTGGATTTACCACATTGATGAATTAAAGTCTGGAGGCTGGATGTTGTGTCAGATTTAAGTTAGTTTATAAGTCGTGTGTGTGTGTGTTGGTGATTTATCAGTCTGTTCAGAAATTGCACATTATATATTTCAATTATTTAAAAAAAAATCTTGAATATTTTTCTAACATGTTCTTACAGTGCTTTAATATACCCACGTGGCATACCCACATGCGTGAACACACGGATTAAGGTGTCAGTATCGACTGCTCTGGCTCACCGGTGACGGGGAGGTCGGGACTTGAATTACAACCGGGTGTACTTGTTGTTTTTTCCTAAATGCTTACTCAACACACGCCCTATCATGATCACTCTCTGTCACTCTATTTCTCTCTTCACCATGTACATGAGTAACCTTCATTTAAATCCCACTTTCATCCTCCCAATCCTATTCGCATGGTTAATTGCGGATAGCCCGGACTAGGACCAAAATGCGATTCTAAAAATATAATTTAAGGTTGTCTTTGCATTGAGCATTGGATCGCCTTCAACAACTCTTTATCCACTACTTTCATCTCTTTATTTCTTGCGATCACTAGATTAACCACAAATGGGAAGAACGAAGATCGAATCCCGATCGTGTCTACTGAAGTTTTTTCCCCCCCTAAGTGGTTATCCACCTTTCTTCCACACAAAAGCGGCTTTATTACATCTAAAATGCTTCCTTCCTCAACCATATTCCATTAGAGTAACTACCATATATGCGTATAACCTGAACATGTTGTAAGAAACGGTGATAAAAAGAAGTTGCAATGTTAGGTTATGTTACATCCTTGGTTCTTAGCATCACATAAGATCTGCCTCTCTCACCGGTATCCAGTAGAAAAGTAGGTTTGAGACGGAGTATGTTAGTGGGGATAGAGGGGGTATGTTGTACTCACACAGGAGAGTAATCAGCCTGCCGTAGAGCAAAACGGCCGGTAGGAAATTGGGTGCTTGTTATGTGATAGATTGTTTGTTTTGGCACCGTCGATTTGACTGGAAAAAAGAGTAAACAGGTGGGTTGTGCACTGTAGATTAGATTAAGAGAAAATGTATATATGTGAATTGGGTACCGTCGATTCAAGTACAATAACTTGTAGACAAAAGGATCGGGCACTTCAAAGTATACAATGAAGGCGAACTAGCATCCATCGGCGACATAATTCCAAATGATTTTTTTTTCAAAGGATTGTTGTAATTGCCTTCTTAAACAACATTTTAAAAGTCCTGACCAATCTGACCTGTGCTAAGGGCACCATCTTAGAAAATGGAGGATCAAGTCGTACCTTCCTTTGGGTTTTCGCAATTATCTCGGAAACGGTTGATCTCAGGTAAAATACGCCAAGTACCAAATAGAAAGAGAATATAATTTTTACAAAATTAATATTTTAGTTTTTCATGGTGTCTTTTCCTTGTCAAAAAATAAAAATTACGCTTAAAAATTCATACTTAAGATTGGATTATTATTACCTGGGGTATTGGGATTTCCATGATGATTAGTTAATTGTAATATTATTATTCATGTTTGTAATATTATAAGGGGTGGAATGTTACATAAGTAAGCTCATGGACATAGGAATGGCCCCTATCCTCCATCCCCCCCACAAATGGGTGATCTCCTGAATTGCGTCATACATTAAATAACCACTGTTTTGTGCTCAATTCTTCCGAAAAAATCTTCTGACTATTCCTATTTACTATGACTATTTTGAAAAAATGTTATTTATTTTCCTTAACAATGAAAATACACCATAAAAAACAAAAACAAAAATATTATAGGAAATTTTATTCTTTCTCTATTTGGTCTTCTGCATATTTTACCTAAGCTCAACCATTTTCGGGATAGTTGCGAAACACCGGATAAAGATACGGCTTGATCCGCCATTTTACAAGATAGATCAGGACTTTTAATATTATATAGTTAGGAAGGCAATTACGACAATCCTATGAAAAAAATCCTTATTTATTAAATGGCCGATAAATGATAAAAATGTCTAATTCGCCTGCACTAGTGATATCAGTTGTAAATAAATACAATAAGTTACCAGTAGACTACAGCTCAGTACAAGCCACCCAGCTAAACGTTAGCTATTCCGTAAAGTATGTTCGAGGTAAATTAGTTTTAGTGAGAGGAAAAGCAAAGTTATGTTAGGTTAGGTTTGGTTAGGATAGGTGACGTTAGGTTAGGTTGGATTTAGTTGGACTCAATTTACCTTGGGAGGGAAATTGTGGTGCTAGATAGTTTTGCCCAATCTACCTTGAGGAGGAAATATGTTGGTGGTAACTGAGGTCAAAAGCAGTGCCCGGTCCACCTACAACCCTCAAAAGAGTCACAATTTGATAGAGGACAAATATCAAACGGGTTTGAAAAAAAAAACATCAGCATGAAACTTAATTTAGTTGTGTCAATCATAACGTCCCACAAGTTATTTCCGTTTTTTTTTCTTTTTTTGTTTTTTTTACAGATGTTCAACACAAGTTGGTTTATTAGCGGCTCTGCCCAGACTGAAATGGACTCAGGAGTAATTCCTGCTTTTACACTAGAGAAATAAATTATTTGCACTTCCTTCTCCCTCCAACTTCCAGCATCCTACCAATGATATATTTCGAAGGCAGTCTTTTCTATGGCACAATGCCTTGACGATCTTTCAACCATGTTTCATATGAACGAGCATCGTTTGACATTTTCATGATTAGCGACATTGCTACTAATCAAAGTGGAACACTATAAATTTCGTGCTCATGAGATTAAAGGTACGAACCTATTTAATGTTATAATATTAATACATTAAAGATGATCCTAATTGATGATCATGCGAGCTAAGGTTTCAGACTCGTATAAAACAGTGATGAGGTAGTCGGGGTTTGAAACCTGGCTTAATGTTCTTAGGTGATTTTTCATAATAAATTTCCCCTCTCCATTAACCCACGAATTCGGGTACATATCATATACATTTTCCCTTCCTCCACTCAATTACTCAATTAAAGTTAATATGCGAATAGTCTGGGCTATTTTTATTTAGTACAGTAGATAATAATTATCAAAGTATCAGATAAATATAAAATGATTTGACATATTCATACGTGAAGTCAATATATTAGCTTGTATAGCTGTGTGGCTCTTTCTATGAAAATTGGACTTTAGCTTAGATAGCTAGGTCTAATAAAGATCGAGACAAACGTTTTATAATATATTGTTTTCTCTATTCTACTTTATAAAACAGTTGAATATAGACCAGTGAAACCGTTTCACAGTATTTTTTTTAAATCGAAAAAAAAATATTGAAAAGTATTTATTTGAAAATATAAAAACTATTTCAGTTACCTATTCAAATTTTGCTGTTAAGTGAAGATTGGTGAAACCCGAACTTAGATCCGATTCCTAGTCCGAGCGTATTTGTGTACCTAACATGTACCACGGTTAATCCATCGTGAGATGGGCAATTAGATCAGGACACTTGCGGACATTTTGAAAGAATACATGCCTTGCCCCTATTTGACGGCAATCAGTACAGTATCTTACTACCAGTCTGAGCTATCCGAATTTTACACTAATATGATAGAGATTAGAGAAGCTCAATTTTAGAAGAAATGTAAGAGTAGGGAACAGTCCAGGGAAAACTGCCTAATTACACCAGCCTAGGTTTTACAACCCAGCCTCCTTGTCACCAACAAACTAAACTACGAGAACGGCAGCACCCATGCGTCTCAGTATTATATACATGATACTAAAAGATTCAGCTACGTGGGGCATGCGGCCGTGGCACTTTTTGGGATTTGCGTCCACCATATTCCAATTTGTAAAACTAACCACTTTAAATACGGATTATGTTTTGATAGATTATTTTTGAACTGGGACCTGAAATTGGTGAGTGGCAATGCACCAACAAACAAAATGCCTCATTTTTATTCTTTCCTTTTCACTAAACTAACCTAACCTACCCTAAACTAGCCTAAACTAACCTAACCTAACTAATCTAATCCTAACCCTATAATATGACTTTATAAGAGTTTAAGATGGGATGAAAGTGGACATGAGAAAAGGCCAGTCTGCAGTTTTTATGGCAAAACATTTTTGGCCAAAATTAATAAAATATTGCTCCAGTACAAACATATAGTTTAATTTTCTTCACATATTGGTACAAACAATTCCTTAATATATATCATGAGCATGATTGCATTATCTAACAAACTTTTTAAATTAAGAGAAAATGTTGTCCTTAAATTCCAGAACACCTTTGACAGATATTAGAGAAATTTTGAGGTCACCATGGGAATAAAATTAAATTCTATGTTTGTACTGGAGAAATGCTTTTTTTATTTTGGTCAAAAAACGTTTTGCCATAAAAACTGCAAAAACACTGGCCTTTTCTGGCTTCCCCTTAAGGCGGAAAACCCAAGAGCTAGGCCTCTCGCGAGAGTACAAGGATGACATGGACATTCAAGCCAGTAAACCGTCACTTTAAGGGGAACAAACTCTCTACATATAAATAATATGCACTCATCATTCACGACCTTAGTTTACTTGGATTACAGCTCAAAAGGTTACTAGAAATAGTCCTTAAAATATCCCTAAGCCAACAGCTGACATCAATCACTTTGGATGACTGTAATGAAAACCGAGAGTAATCTATGAATGTGATAGCTAACCAAAGTAATTTAGGCCAATAATATTTATTTATTTGAAGTTCGACACAAAGCTTATTTATCGTTTTATTCCAGTTAAAAAAAATTATAATTCAAAGCACTTTCACAAAAGGTCTAGCGAAAATAGCTTCCAAATGGCGACCGACGAATTTAAACCATGTGGTTGAATATGACGGAAACAAGTTTTTTACAATGATGCACCCACGCAGTGGATACAAATATTTTATTCAGTTTAATATTTGTAAATAAGATAAAATAATCATAAAATAATGTATTATATATATATAAAAAATACAAGTAGTTTCTATTTTCCAAGTAAAGACGATGGATGTATTAAAAGGTATTAATGTATGCACTATATTACACATAGTCAATAACGTTCTAAAACGAAGTATAAGTACTTTTAATTATGTTTAAAATATTGTTTCAAGTTGGATAAAAAGAAATTATTGAAAGTAATTAAATGTTATGAGAAAACTTAAGTTTACGTTATTTTAAATGTAAAATATAACAGATAATTAAAAAACTTAACTTTTATAACAAAACAGTGATCTTTTACAAGTGTTGGCAAACCAAAACTTAAACATATGATTTTTGAACTGTCATCCAGGTAAAAAACTATCATGAACAGACTTTAGGAATGTGGCCGCAAATACCACTGTAGTATTACGGCTAAACGCAAACTCCACAGAAAAAGGCTTGATCCTAAGTCACACGCTACCAAGGATTCATCTTTTTAAGCTAGAGACAGATTTAGATAAGAAGTAACTTTTTTGTCCGTTTTAAAAGTTACTTAAGCAATTCTCATATATTCATGCTTCAATTCAGTTGACCTGCAGCTGTTTCTTTTGATAGATAATATCAATGCTTATGAAATAACACTAATAATACAATAAAATATAATCAATGTTTACCAAAAAATATTTTTGTATTTTCTAAAATTTCATTCCAGACAGAATCCTACTTTAGGTTTGGACCAAGAAGAGTTATATACAAATGTACTGTTGGGATGGAAACGTTAAGAGGATGTAGTTGAACAGCTCAAATGTTTCACTATATAATTAATTAAACATCATATAGATGCAAAAAACAACCAAACAGCTAGTGAATAAGAAGTTGAATTATCTTCATTATATTAACGTGACTACGAGTTTGCAGCATACGTGTCGCCAGCTCTTAACGAAATATTGCTCTCAGAAGACCTGCCTGCTTCCGACTGATCTGAGATCCCCCATTCTCAGGCTGTAGAATCTTGGCAGTGATAGGCTGGAAGGGCCCAAGAGTAAAGGCCAAAAGGCATAATAACTAAGGTAAACTGAATGGGAGGTTGGAGTGACATCTTCCACAAGGAGATAAAACCCAAGGAATCCTTAGGTATGATACCAATGGGGGCAGGACTAAAGGTCTAAGGTTGACGGCTCTTTCCTCCTACTCCTGGAAGGACCCGTGAAGTGCGGGTTGAACCCGAACTTAAAGGACGATAACTGTAGAGGTATTTTATTGTCGGACGCTGTGGAGGGGTGAATCCCGGTGGGTGTATCACGTTCTATCTTGGTCCGCACCCCGATGCCGCCAGTGCTTCAGGCTAAGAGGTTGTCAGAACGTTGAACAAGACAGTGTCCAGGTGGACGGTGATCTGCTGATGTTAAGGTGGTAAGTCAAGATAAAAGGCCATCTTGTTGAGAATATTGAATAACTTATGTCTGTCTCGTTCAGCTGGTAGTTCTTCCAATTGGCTTTAAGGCCAAGGGTAGCCCTTAGGGGTTCACCTGTAGTTAAAGTAAGTTGGGTAGCTACAGGAGCCAGTAGCAATCTCCATATATTCGGAGTAGTAGCCGAATGTACAGAAGGCTGTGTGAAGATGATTCTCTTAGTGGACGCCAAGTTTACACTTTTCATCAGGGGCTGGAGCAATTCCAGAAATCAGATTTCAATTAAACTGAAACCAAGTGTTTAAGGCACATGATAATTTGTTCATGAATGTGATAAGGTCATCTGACGATGCCATTGTCTTCTCTGGCAATTGAGGGTGACGTTCTGTATATACTTCTTTAGTAGCGGGGTGATGACACGCATCATAATTGGTACAAAAACAGGGTCTTTCATGAGCTCTAGAGCTGTGGAGTAGCATAGTGATTTCAACGGGGATGCCGTGGAAAGGTTTGTACCTCCCCGTGAAGGCCTAACTAGCAGTGAGCTAGTAGCGGATACCGAGCTTGGACTGGAAAGATTGTACAATGTGTAGAACAGATCTTCTTGCTGGTCGCTAGCCGTGTCCTCCACTGAAGGTTCGGATAAAGAAGATCTGGTTGATTTACTGGTCTCATCAATTTTTTATGTTAGCTTTCATTTCTTTCGTTATCTGAGACGTGGTTGTTGGGGATCCCACTTGCCTTCGACTGAAAGAACTTAATTTCACCTTAAATTAGAAAAAAAAATCAAATTAATAACATGAATAATATAAAAAAGTTATCTTAGTAATTTATGCATTCATCCAAACCTGTATTTTTAATTTTCTGATTAAAACAGTTCACCGTTTCTTTTATGGTACTAAGAGTGTCCATTTTGAGCAGATTATTGAAAACGGTGGAGGCTGCAGGGCGTGTTTCCCTTGGAATACCTGAACTATTGACGCTCGTGATTTTGAGATAATATTCGACATATACAAAACGCATACTAAACAGAATTAATCAAAATGCACACGGATTGACTAAAAAGCTAATAACTGAAGAATACATTGTGATTCCGGACAGTTTTAAGATGATAACACATTTAAAAATAGCTTTGGTTTTGTCTGATGATGGGAAGGAAAACAGAACAAATTATATTCGGGACCATTAAAAAGTTAGGAGGCCTTAACTTTGTCAAAAATTTATTTTGTGGAACGGAACTTTCATAGTTGCAGCAGAAAATATATTCACTCTTTTTGTGGACAGTGGAAGCAAAGAAGATGTTTTATTTAGAAAATTGCTTCTGGAGCAATGTATAAATGAATAAGGTACTTATAGAATCACTTATGTTATCATATTGTTTGCGTTATTCATTTAGTAAAAAATAAATTCTACTGTCTAATTTAAAATGAAATAAGTTGAGAACCAGCGACGCCTTTGGGTTGGTCTCTACTTGCTGTCTTTCTATTTACTGTCGCTATGTGACAATAGTTTCATCAAAACAGGCTTGACACCTTAGCTCAAACCATCCATCACCATATCTTACTTTTAAGCCAAAGAACCCGAGTTTGATTCCTTACAGTAGTCCCATGGCTTCTTTGGTGCTGACTGACAGCTCTGAAAAGTTACCAGACCAAATTATGTATCCCTACGCCGAACCATATGATCTGCAAAAACATGTGTTTAGCAGCTGTCACTTCTGACAGTCAAAATTTAGGTATATACCTAAATGTTGACTGTCAGAAGTCAGCTGTGAACTATCAGTCAGCACCAAAGAAGCCATGGGGCTACTTTACATAGCCTAAAAGTGTAGCATTGGTTAAGGGCAATACATATAGTTGATAACCGTAGGTGAGGTAATCCCCCATACTACCAAAGCTGCTTGTTATTCATATACCCATTCATCAAGATCATTACACGCAATCAGACACTCAGATGGTTAGTGCTGCCAACACCAACTTGGAGAAAACTCATGTACTAGGAAAGTCCAGAAAGTGTGATAATTTCCTGTTGCTTTCCACACTGATTTTTAATGAGCGAGCGAGAATGAGCCTGTCAATTTTTCTCATATACCTTTCAGAGATATTTTACATGCCATAACCGACATGGGACCAACGGATTTACCTCTGAAAGACGTGGCATGGATTTGCATCATTGAGTAAAAACTCGTTGACCTAAGCCGGGCTCAAACCCGTGGGCATCGGGTCCTGAAGTGAGCCTTCCAAGACCACCAGGGTCATCTGATAATAAATACGGCTCTTAATTGTTTAGTTCCTACTCACAGTGTTGAATTTACGGTCTAAGGACTGTGTGTGGTGTCTGTTTTATAATCAAGTCAGTTTGTAGGTCATTTACTGTAATTGTCTCAAAATGTGCATCTCAAAATATTCTCTTATAATGGTTTATGCTGTAAAAAAAATCATTATTCTTTTTTTTCTTTTTTTTTTTAGCACCGCGTCTTATTTATTACCCTTTCGGGATGTACGCTCATTAAAATTGTTTCAAGAATAAAAGGTTAGGTGGAAAATAAAGTCCTCGTGCGGATGAATATGAGAACGTGCGCCTTTTTAATGACTTTTTTTTAGTGAATATAAGTCGTCATCACTGGGTCCTGTTGACCTCTAGCTGAAGGAAAGATAAACGTCAATTTCTTTTGAAATAAACGAGATATATAAAGAGATGCAAAAAGGAAGAAAAAAAACTTGATTGGAAACTAGACACTTAATTGGACCTTCGTTTCATAACGCTCTACTCTAGATAATAGGGTAAGTCTCAGGTGTTAGAATATGATTAATATTTGCGAAATATTTCATTCCCTTTTAATGAGAAGATTCTAATATTTATGTAAAAAGATTACTTCTGCTTGTCACATTAAGATTCAAACTCATATTGAAATGTATATTAAATTATTCGTCATCACTCGTAATCGATAGCCCATTTATTATCTTATGTGAGATATATAAACACAAAACTGTACCAATAGAGTCGTTAGAACTCTTTAGGATAGAATATCCCAGTTTATATGACTATGTCTGGTCTCTATGTCACTTTCTTTCTCTATATACACCTTTTCAAGGCAAACGGTAGACACCAGGTCTGCCAGGTGCTCAAACCACGGGCCAGATACTAGGGGCAAAGCTCGGGCCGCCTTTCTTTGTAATATTTGACTTGAGTGGTGGGGAAACTTTATTTTTATATAGTGCAGTTAACAAAAAATAGGGTTTTTTATAGGGGGCTGGAGACTTTCCCCCAACAAATGTCAAGAAAATATTCAGAGTGGACTTCGTTTTGACATTTTTTGAAAATTAGACTATTTAATAGGCTATTTAGGGTGGTGCTTCCCCATAAACCTTTTTATATTTGAATGCACCTAGAAGCTATTTAGAGTGGTTTTCACCTAGTGTTATAGAAGCTATTTAGAGTGGTCTTCACCTAGTGTTATAGAAGCTATTTAGAGATGGTTTTCACCTAGTGTTATAGAAGCTATTTAGAGTGGTCTTCACCTAGTTTTATAGAAGCTATTTAGAGTGGTCTTCACCTAGTGTTATAGAAGCTATTTAGAGTGGTCTTCACATAGTGTTATAGAAGCTATATAGAGTGGTCTTCACCTAATGTTATAGAAGCTAAATAGAGTGGTTTTCACCTAGTGGTATAGAAGCTATTTAGAGTGGTTCTCACCTAGCGTTATAGAAGCTATTTAGAATGGTCTTCACCTAGTGTTATAGAAGCTATTTAGAGTGGTCTTCACCTAGCGTTATAGAAGCTATTTAGAGTGGTCTTCACCTAGCGTTATAGAAGCTATTTAAAGTGGTCTTCCCCTAGTGTTATAGAAGCTATTTAGAGTGGTCTTCACCTAGCGTTATAGAAGCTATTTAGAGTGGTCTTACTCCTGCAAATGTTTGAAAATTGAATGATTTTAGAAGATATTTGGAGTAGCCTTGCCTGTAAAATATTTGAAAATTAAATGTATATTGATGCTATTTAGAGTGGGTCTCTTTCAGAATATTTTGAAAAATTGCATGGTCTCAGAAGGTATTTTGAATAATCTTCCTCTGACCAGTTTTATGGTTGGCTGCCTTCATAATCTCTTAGTCGTTGAATGTATATATACTTTCAACGCTCTTAGTGTGGTCTTCTCCCAAAAAATTTGAAAATTATATGTCTCTGGAAGTTATTTAGAGTTGAATACAAAGCCATCTTTCAGTTTCATCTTCGAGAATATAAGAGTTGAGTGGCAGACATCTAAAAGAAGGCAAGTTCATTTCAGGAGAGGGAGGGGTTTATTCCAATAAACGTGGGAAAAGTGATTTATAGAGGGGGAATGCCCCCACCACAACCCCCCTCTTACTACAACAACTCTTGAGTTTGTCTTGTACATTTTTAAAAACTTTGTTTTCACTTTTACAAAAGAAAAGCAATGTACAAAAATTAATATTTTTTTTTAACTAAACACTGAAATGCTAAGCACATTATAAAGTATTTAATTTGAATTTTATTTTCTACCTGACTCTCTTTTTGTGCCAAATTTAGTTTTAGTAAATATATATACACACACACTTAGTGAAATTCCCAGGCACTTTAAAACGAAGGACAAGACTAAGCCGAACCAATTATATGATTGTGACAAACACCACTAAGCTCCTCCATAGGTAACACCACTTGGGGTGCTGAGCTTGCATTGTTCTTTAATATGCATAGGCCTTTTATTATTGTCATTCATTTTTTTTTCCATAATCTACATTTTTGTTAAATTTGTGAATCTGGATCTCGGGGCCCAGGCCCCTAGAAGTCCCATGCCCGGCACCAATATTATCCCCCCTTGTGGCAGATTTGGTAGAAACTAAGATCTCTTCTATACGAACGTGCGTGACCTCGTTCCTGAGAACAAATACGAACACTCAACTGCTTGTTAGTATTCTACAATGTTCGAACCAGAAGAAATTAACGTTTTAACGCTTGCAGTTCAAAATAGAAAAAAAAATAATAGAAAATTGTGGGTGATTCTATTGTAATTTTAAGGATAAAAAATGGCAACTTTTATATACTATTTCATGGACTTAGAAAAGGTTGTGTAAAGTTGTTTTAGATTATTTCCATAAGTCAGTATTATAATATGTTGATGGGTTGTATAGTATTTTTAGTTGTTCGTTCCATAAGAGAGACATGAAAATCTCCAACCAAAATATATTACGTTACAGCCAATTACTATAGGCTAGTGGTGTCTACAATTTTGACCGAGATTGAATTTCTTCAAGACTGCTTCGTCTTTCTAAAATTGAGTGCAAATTTAAACACAGTATTCAAGTAATGTGCCTCATCTTAACGTGAGGTCTAACAGAAGGCGTCATAAGACCCAATATCCTATTGGTAGTTTGCTAGTGGTAGGAGAAGATCCTGCAAACAGCCCACCATTGAAAAAAATTAATATCATTTCTGAGGGAACTGCATGGCTACTATTGTGAAACAGCGTTGTCATTCCCTTGTTTTCATGTGATCAATCTTCCCTTAGTTTAAGAAAAATCTCGTAATGCTGTATGTAGTTCGTCGAGATCATCAGTGGCCTCTTCTACCCTCCAAAATAACTGAGAGCTGGGAGATTTGGCAACAGTGAACCGAAAGAGATGTCATCAGATAAGACCCTCGCTATAAAATTGGACTGTATGTATCACTCACTGATGGTGCATCTCTCAACACGGGACAGAATTTAACAAACCTATAAAAATAAAATTAACCTTCATTAAAATATATTTTGTTGATGAGTACTGGGCATAATTTCACTTACAATAATGTACTTACTACACAGAAACTACAATTCGATATAATTAAACGTATTATGAAGGATCTGAAAAGAAGTGAAAAAATATACTAATAGACAGCATAGTATGTTTAATAATCACGGTTGGCAAAAGTTTTAAAAATATGTTATGTGCCTAAAAGTTGCGATTGTTGATATGCAATTTCTTTATATTAATAATTTAAAATTGGTATAATACTTGCAGTTTGACCCGTTATCCGCATGATTAAGAATCATCGAAACTATCTCAAATTAAAATACTCAACATTCAGCTGCCCACTATTTGATAATTCCTCGCTGTATAACACTGAGCTAGCTATTGTAATCACAATCCAACCATGGTGATAAATAAATACAAATAAATAAAATATGTAAGACAATATAATATTAACCTTGTCCACAAAATGAGTGCACAAACAAACTAAATTGATTAAAAAGGCATACTTTACCTAAGAACGTTCATAAAATAAGTTAATCTAACTAATAGATATTGCTACATTGGAAAAAAAAATCACAATTATTTCAGATTATTTGTAATTCTTAAAAATAAAAGCGTATTATTATTTAAAACTATTCCCAGATATCTATTTTTAGTTCAATCTTCAAACCAATTTAGAAAAATTTCAAAATTTCAATAATTTTTTGTGAGTAAACTGACCTTCAAATAATTTTGTTTTATAAAAACAAAGATAGGCTATAATATTATTGATCATGAAAATAGACCCCAATACCAATTTTGAACAAAATCGTTTGAACTATTTAGAAAAATAACAAAATATCATCATCGGTTAGCTAATATAATATTTCTTTTAAGAAAAACAAAAAAATATATAATTTTTACATACGAACATACATACATAGATAATCACGCTGTTTGTTCCCTGACGAGGTAGGCAAGGAACTGTGCATGTAGCTGAAAAAACAACTCCGTACTTAGTCCATCCTCACTAACTTTCTCCACACTTCTCTATTCTTGCATCCTTCCTACGCTTCAACAACATTCATATACCGAGTCAAACATACTCTTTTATTCTTAATAATTGGTTATAATGTAAAAAAAAACTTAACAGATACACATTTTGAACCAAATTTCTAGAGCATATTTTTTAATATTAAAAAGAAAAACTTCACCTAAACAAATTAGCCACCCCCGTCCCCACCACCACTCCCATTCATAAAACCGTATATAGTTTTATATGTCACGATAAACATTCCTAAGATATATATTTTAAACAAAATCATTAGAGCAAATTCTAACATATTTCCAATCTTTTAAAAACCCATCATCATTAAAACTACCCATAAAATAGTTTTTTCCCCCCAAAAAACAAGTATATAGTGTTATTTTTTTATACCACACATTATCCAGATACTATACCTTTTAAACAAAACAAAATTGTGAAAACCATTTTTGAAAATTAATAATTTGAATTTTCAAAATTTCACATTAGTAAACTTTAAACTAGAAAATTGAGTGAGGGCTTACTATAAAGATATTTTCCTAGTAAAAAGCTTAGAATATATTTTAGTGCAATAATCTGCAGCTATCACTGCATCGATCCACTAGTACCATATTGAAATAAATAAACACATTTAAATTATTATATATATTTTTTGTATTGTTAAAACTACGTAGACATTTCTTGATAAATATATTTTAAATTATGTTTCATTTGGTTTGATTATTTTAATATAACTGTCAAGTACATGGCACCAATTACATGTTAAAAAAAGTTGCCATTTTTTTCTTGCTACAGAATTCCCATTTGGTCATTCAATTAATATTGATACAAATAGGAAGGAAATTGACTAATGCGGACTATGTGCTGTTGCTTAAAACTGGTTGTTTTAAGCCTTGTGGGAAAATATATGTTTCAGGAAGAGGGATAAGACATGTATTTGAAACAGCATACTCAGTTCTTCGGTTCACTTTATCTTATTTACCAAAACAGTAGGCTGCTTTTATGTTTAAATATTGTATTTTAATGCCTCATATTCACTAATATTCCAGTTCTAAATTTTTTTAAATAAATCTTTCCTTATTTTCGCAACACTGGAATCCAAACCATCAACGATAGAGATGAGCCTGTAAAAATACAAAAAAAACAAGAACAGATATTTATAGAAAATAACAAAATAAATAAATAATGAACTACATAATTATCATTTTAACAAATTTCAGGCAGCCTAATGCTGTGACCATTTTAAATCAATACCTTATGTTAAAATAATTAAAATATTAAAACAAGACTTAAGAACCTAAATCATTATTTAGAAAAGTGAGAACTTTTATCCAATTATTTAAACCCACAGTATAAATATGGTTGAGCTTGGTTTGCCATACTTTTGATAGTTTAATGCTGGTGGTGCCACTTGTCCCAAATATTTCCATCCAGGCCTCTCAATAAATGAGTACCAAACAGTTCCTTTTCCGCTATCCAGTGAAAAAAAGTCCGTAGAGGACACTATACTAACCAAATAAAAACGCAAGGGACGATGTCTACCCTTCAGTCCACACAGTCCCGTCAGACTACCCTATTGAGTCCAACTAAGCACACAAACACAGAATAATACCTCCGAATTGAAAGGTTTTGGCCTACTTGACAGTAAACTGCTAGAGGATAAGAAGATGACTGCTTGGGACTCAGCTAGATCTAAAGGAAGGGGAATGTAAACATGCTTTATTTGCTTCCAAATAAATTCTTTAGCCAAGACAAACAAATTGTCATAATATTTTTACGGCGGATGGAAGAAAAAGAGCTATATTGACTGGAGGACAAATTAGACATATTTGTTTGTACAGCCTGTTAAATAAAATGTAGACCCAGCAACATTGGCACAAAGCTGCAGTTATTCTTGTTTTTAGTCAGAATTGTAGAGATGCTTAGGATTCGCAGTGTAACGATGGACAGATACCCACATTTAAGTAACATTCCTTCATGTTAGCTGAGTTTTAATTTCTCTGCAGCTTGTCATATTAAATATAGAATCTAATGTTTCTGTACTGCACCACACGTCATAACAGCCAGTTTACTCACATTGAGAATCCTTTGAGTGTTGTCCATGATGTCTAAATCATTTGATACCGTAGTGCTAACACCGATAAATTTTCACCTTGGCTGTGTAGGCCTATGAAATTTGATGCCAAATGTGAGAAAATCTCGATCCTTTGTTGTATTATGCCATTCAAACTCATTTGTTCTTCATTGTTTGGAGGAAAGGAAGAAAGTTTGAATGCGATTGCTTCACCGAGCTGTGGAAAATATCACGCAATTCTGACATCTTGGGTGTATCACCTTCCAACATTTGTATGGCAGCAGAAATTGGTTTAAGAATATCATGTGATTCTTGCACCTTCGTCCAAAATTCATCACTTTCAAATATCTTCTTTCTTAAGTGAGAGAATTCCCAGCGTTGCTCTTCTTTCAGAGTCAATTTAATGGAAAATAGAGAATTGCCATTTGCTTTGTAATGTGAAACAGTTTATAATCACAAAATTAAGTCAAAATCACCCACTTTGGTGACCGCATGGTCTAGGGCGTCCCTTTTGCAATAGACTGGAATGCCTATGACGGGTGTATTGGGGTTTGAGTCTCGGTCGGATGTACTGAGCGTGATTTCACCTAAATGGTTTTCCACCACCTCTATGTAAATGCGGGTACACTTCTCTAAACCCGATATTCCATACCCCTTACACAGTAGTTTAGTTAGTACAAAGTCCTAATAGGTGGTAAGACGTGGTGCTGGATAAAATTAAATAATAATCAAAATCTGATTTTGAAAAAAAAAAAAAATCTTTTTTAACTCCTAATTTTAGGACTAAATAGATATTCTAAAAACCCCTCTGAGGAACTTCATGCAAACCCTTTATACCAAGTTACATCCCGATCAGTAAAAAGATACCTGCTTTGGTGGCCGCATGGCACTTCACTCTCGTGTTATACTAGACTGACAATGACAATGAGATCGGGGTTCGAATACCTGCAAGATGTAATGAGATTTTTTCTTCAAAAGTGTTCTACTCTTCCTCCACGCAAAACCGTGTTCACTTTATCTGAAATTCAACTTTCCTCATCCCTAAATCAGTAGAGTAATTAATACATATGAGTACAAACTGGACACGCTGTAAACTCTGTGCTATAACAAAATGGTTCCAGCTATAGTCCCAGTAACAGCCAAACAACATTAAATATATATATATATATGATTCATGGGGTCATAAAACTTTGACATCAAATCCGACTATGCCGAGGGGTACGAGAAAGTAAAAACTAAAAACATATGTATATTAATTATAATAATGTGTTGGAAAAGAGCAAGGTAAAGTTTATAGCAAACATAACAATATCCATATGGAGGGTGAATGGTAAAAAACCCTCTCAATGTACTAGATCGAGATTCAAACTTCGACCCCCCCCCCCCC
>CABFWO010000751.1:40883-69198 GCA_902155825.1 Timema genevievae
GGGGGGGGACGCTTCATAAATGGCTTTCCACTTTCCCTCCACGCAAATGCGGGTTTATTTCCTCTAAATTCAACCTTCCCAATTCCTAATCCATTAGTGCAATTAGTACTTAAGCGTACAACACGAACGGTTAGTAAGACGCGGTGCTAAAATTAAAAAAAAAATCAAAAAACATTCACTGGTTATTTTACAAAATAACGAATTCAACACATTCATAGTAACATATATTTTATCGTTAAAGTAGTAAATGAGTCACTATATATAATTACCGGTTATTTTCCAAAGTAACCGATTTTAGTGGTTGATGTGATTAAATACATGCAATTTATTATTTTAACCGGTTATTTTACATAACAACAAAACCTGTTTGGCTGAAGTTATAAATTATAATATTCTGAAGGCTAGGTTTGGTTAGGTTAGACTAAACCAACAGGTTCCATATCAAGATAATACCACACGCCCACACTCAATAAAAGATGGACCTCAATTGATACGCACAACAGACGCCACGTATGACTCAGAAAGGGACTCAGACAGGTTAAAACTTGGTTAAAGTGAGATTTATTTATCAATGTAACCAGAGGGTACCATTTATTATACATAATAACATGTTAATGTGAATAATTTGACTACAACATGAAAAATGTATCACATTCTTCAGAACTGTTGGTTATTATACATAGCATCCGGTGATTATGTATATTAACCTGATTTATCGAATTAACAGTAACATAACATATATTTACAAACAATTCAATATTTTAATGGCATGTACCATCGGATTTTGTTTTGCATTGCATTGCATCTTACCTATCTGTTTGGATTATATGTTACGCCGATTAAAAAAAAAGCCCAAATTATTCAAGCTTTTCCCTATTTATTGTTATTATTTTTAAGTTTCGTATTACAGAACAATATGTTTTGAAATGGCGTGGTATTTCAATGGAGCAGCGATATTACAAAATTAATTTGCTTTCTTTGCCTTTTAAAGTAAAATCAAAACTTTCACATAGTTTTCAGTTAGTGTAAATAAGACAACCGTAGTCACTGGAGTATTCAGCTCCATATATCTCTTGTTGATGGTATTCTACTTGTTCCTCCTGGGAGGAAAATGCAAGTGTTGATAGTGCAATGTCCGGTCCTTAATTTGTTCCTCTTTGTCGAGAGAAGGTCAGGAAATACGAGGAGTAGAGAACGCTCGACTTTAGTGACAGCCTTGAAGTTGAGTGGCTACTTTATATCCACGACAGTCAAGTGGGACCTGGCCTCACTTGTCCATTCCCCTCCCTGTGACGTCAAACATTTACGTTCCCTTAGTATCAAAACAAACATAAGCTCCATCTTAGCTAAAGGAAAGGCAGGTGGAAAGATTTTTGGATAAATTTGGGTATTAATTTTGCTCGAATTGGGAAATTTAACAACCGGAGCGGTAACTAACAACCAATAATTTCTTAATCTATTTTACAGCATGAAACTATTACATTGCTATTGGGGATTTCAATATCAGATCAGATCAGATTTTCTTACAAATTCTGCGTTGGTGTCACATATTTCTTTGCTTTGGTTAGTAGACGTAGACGAAAATATATTGCTACTATCAAACTTTTGAATTTTGTTGCTAACTTCAGATTTATTTTTTAGCTCATTTCTTCTTATTCATATTTCTTTCTGTCTGACTATCTGTGTTTTATAATAAAAATTTGAGGACATATATCATAAAATTTAAGTATGTTATTAGAAGAAACGTAACAAAGTAAATAGCCCCGTGTATATATAATAATTATTATTTATTTATTTTGTAATAAGACAAGTACCTATGGTATGGGATCATTATTTCTGTAAACCAATTAGCCAGTTCATTTTACTAATAAGAATATGACAGCTTGTGCATGAGAAATATAGATCTGTAACATTTCCAAATACACAGAGTAGTTTGTGTTTAAGAAAAGCTACTGATGAAACAAAATTAAAATATGTAATATTGAATTATAAAGAGGAAAAGTGCTATTTACGATTTAATAATCAATATTTAACTATAGGAAGCCGAATTAAACTAATTTCATTCCCAACAATATTGAAGTTAAAGCTTTCCAATATAATGATCCAACCTTGCATGTAACGGATAACAAAACGTCCAATGAAAGCTCCGGTTTTCTACACACGTTCATTTTCATCAAACTTCTCAGTCAATTTTGCGAAAAACATACTTTTACGCTTATTATTATCATCTGCACGCTGCATATATCTCCATTTTAATGACACTTATTTTCTTAAAAGTATTTAGTAAAAAACCTATTCTTTTGCGAATTTCATACAAATAAAAGATCCAAATGTAGAAAAAAATTTCTGCATATTTTGCATATTTTAAGTATTTTAAATATTTTATTACTATTATTGCGTTTAAATTTTTTAAATTTTATTTACAATAAATAATAGCACACATTCTATATTCGTAGTGTTTATTTTATTTTGTTGCTTTTTTTATAATTTAGAATTGTTGTTTCCCATCTCTTTCTTTCTTGTAAAAAATAAGAAACTTCAAACATTGAAACAGGTGAAGGATATCTATCATTTGTGGGGAAAATACTAGACTGAAATTAATTGAATTACAATGAGAGAATTTATATGTAAGCTAAAACATTCCCCAATCACCTTTTGTGAAGTAAAAAGGAGTTTCATCCTACAAAATCAGAGGAGGTAAATTATGGTATCAGAAAATTGGAAAAAATTCTTTGTTTTACGTTGTTATGAACAATTATGATAATGTTAAGAATTATTATTATTATTTAATCCCCATGGAAAATTTTGTTTCAGTGTGAAATGATTTGTAGCCAACATTTCTTTAAATTGGTAGGAACCACCAGATATTCTAGTCTTTAATGTAAAGCCCTTTCTATTACGTGCACATTTTAATCTATTTAAGTATTATTTCGGACCATACCAGGACAGTGCTTTTATAAAAACCAATATTAGCAGTATCACTTGCGTGGTGGAATTTCGTATACAATTGCATATTTCAGACATCATATAGGTCGATATTGGGACTTAAATATTTTCTTATAAATTCTGACTCTACTGATCAGTTTTTATTAAATACGCTTAGCATTTCTAAAGATTTAATAGCCAATAATCGCACACCATTTGTCATTTTTCATTTCATTCAATTAAATAAATATTTTGAAGAAAATATGTTTAGTTAATAAACATACGTGGCAAGGAAATACTGTTGCTAAATTGAGTAGGTAAATGCAATTTTACGCGACACATAATTTATAAAACGAAATATGTACCTACGAAAAGTGCCTTTAATTTTTTATTTTTTTATTTTTCTTGGTTTACTTGTGGTACAGAGCTCAAAACTTCAAATAGGTACGGTATTTACACTATTAAAGGCAATGTTAATCGGCATGTGTAATTATTCTACCTACGAACAGAAACAGCAGATGCCCTTTCCAAAAATAATCGCCACAATAGAAGCTATAAAAAGGGAGGTGAAAGATTAACGTCTGTAAAATAGCTATTTTGTTGAAGTCATTGTCTTGTTATAGGAATCGTCGTCTCTGATGTGGAAAATCTTGGAAAACCTAGTGTATTACAAAAGATAATAGTCAACACTATACAGAAAGGTAATAGGATCTGAGTTCGTTCAGACTAGAAGAGAAATCCTTTTGTAAAACGACAGGAAGTACGAAGAAGTAACGTTCTAATGTGTAGGCGAAACGCTTTAAATTTGTGTTGTAGCACCCGGAACGCTTGTAATATATTTTCGTATCAACCGAAACGGCGTTCTGGTGCGTTCCGGCCCAATTTAATCACTGGGTATTAATATATATGAACATTTTCCGGGAAATTTTTACTAAGAAAATTTTCTACAGTGGGGGCTTGTGGTGGAGGGGTTAAATTGTAGAAGTGTTATACTTCCTAAAATATAGTGTGTTAAGAGAAGAGTGGAGCATGGGGAAGAGGGTTGGGAGGGGGAGCGGCCACATAAGCACGTTTGATGATGTTTCTGATGTTAACGCCCTTAGGTGAAATTCTTAAGTATAAACGTTGACATTTAGGATATCTAGATTTCGATTACATTAGTTCCATTTAATCAGTTGAAATTATTTTACAGAAACAATAATTGAAAATCTTCCATTTTGGAAAATTTTCCGGAAAAAAATATAGGTAAAATTTTCCAAAACGGAAAATTTTTCCTTCTCATATCTCTAGGTATTAATACACGGAGCAAACAACTAATAAAATACTAGCAGAAAAATCACAACTTATTCACCAGTTATATTACCAATTATTAGAATCCCTGTTGACTGCCTCCCAGCATCAATGAGCAGCGAAACATAAATTAGGAAAATGGAACAATAAATTGCATTGATAAATTTGTTGAAGAGTATGGGAAATACTAATCCATATGGAGTGTTGAAAGTTCAGAATACATGAGAGGAATCATAGGTAAGATGGTACAATAGTGATAGTGCGTGTTGATATAACGTTGAAATAGGATGTTGATGGCATTTTGGTAGAGGGTGTTGATGCTCGTATGAACAAATAATGAGAAGAGAAAAGGAAATAATACCAAATAGAGTGATGGAGTTGAAGTTTGGATGGAAAAGATCGCAAGAGAGACCAAGAAAGAGATGGAAGGAGAGGCTAACATCAAGTGTGCAAGTGAGAGGAAAAGATTGTACGAGAGCTAGGGAGAAAAATGTTTTACTAAACTGAGCCGGCCACAGGCTGGAAACAGTTCATAATGATGGTGAGTAGGAGCAATTGATGTGGAAGTATTTGATATATTAGCAACCAGAAAGAAGCTATAAATAATATTAATAATAATAATAGCCTATTAAAATATGTGCTCTAAAATAATGAAGGACATTACATTTGAACGAATATAAACCATCGGCATACAAATTAAATATATAAATTAATTTTAAAATAAAACATATATGTGTTCATTTCCTCAAGGTAGAATGGTTTCTTGCCATGGAATAGCCTCATTTCCAATAAAGTACTCTTCATATCTCTCCTCGGTATCCAGTCATGAAGCGAACCATTATTTCAAGAACTACATAACTTCTCTTTCGATGCAATTTTGAATAAGAATGTGTTTGACATTAATCATCAGCCCACCTCTCTGGTGTATCACCACTGATGATGCGTCACTACCGTGAACACGATGATTTAGTCCAATGAGAGATGAGATGAGTATAGCTAGGGAATTTGACTGGAGAGAGAGAATTTACAACTATATCATGGAAAATAAGACAGTGAACACGGCCAGGTAAGTCTCACCCTACTAATATGTAAAAATTAGTTGCCCTGGTACTCTTTTACGCTAAAACCCCTATACCGATTGTAATGAAATTTCGCGTGGATATCGGGCTGACGTCCAGTTAACATATAGCTTGGTTAAAATTTATTTCTATCATTTTGTTTCAAGATGGTGCCTACTTTTTTGCTTTTTCTCAGCTTCTGGTAATAAGATTTTCACTAGAGCAGCTTGGAAAGTTTCCTAGATATAGATTAGACATGGCGGTTATAGAACACTACTTTTTTAGCCCGTCCAGAGCTATAGCTTCTAAAATACGGGAATCCCGACAGTGGGAAACCGGGTCTTAGCCAGTAGTAATAATATTGATATATTTGTTGTTATTGTAATTAAAAGTTGTTGGTCTGAAGGTTATTTGTCCATTTTCTTTAAAAAAAATGAATATATACATGATTAACATATGTTTTAAAAGTTTATTATTATTATTATTATTATTATTATTATTATTATTATTATTATTATTATTATTATTATTATTATTATTATTATTATATATGTTCTGTCTTAAGACAAGGACCATTCCTTTTGTCCTCTGCCTCCTACTTCAGCTCCCAGGATAAAGATTACTAAACACAGCCTGAGCGAATAGTGGGTAATTAGCTAATTAATAATACAAAACTTCATTCAGCTGTTTATATTCACCTCCTTGTAAAGCCTCTCCCCCTATCCCCACACTCCATCCAATTAGACTTAATAACATGATCATGTTTACTTTATTTTTTAATAATTATTATAATGTATATATTAAGGATGAAGACGGTTGAATTAAGATGAAGTATACTCACATTTGCGTGAAGGGAAAATGAAATAATATCCAAGAAAAAAAACACCCTCAGTACACCCGATCGGGATTTGAACCATTATCTTTCCCGCCATCGGCAGTCAAGTCTATTACGAGCAGCAACGCCTTAGATCATTCGACTACCAAAGCGGATCTAATGCACGTCTTATTGATTGATCGTTTAATTAATTCAATTCAAAGAATCAAGGTGAGGAGAGTGAAAATATATGGGATGCACAATATATCAGCATTTACTTGAAGAGATTGTGGAAAATTCACTGTGAAACAATGTGAAAAATCCCAGCTTTGTGCACCCGGTCAGGATTTGAGCCGAATACTGACACGAGCTATAATTGAGTATGTCAGTCGATCTTACCGAGTTTAGAAACCATAGCTCAATTGATAGTGTGTCAGATAAGTGAGTTTAGGCCACCGGATTCGAATCTCAGTTCGGTCAACAAACTAATCGATGGTAAACTTGGGGTTCCTCTTTCACAATGACGAGTGGAGGGGGAGGGAATAGTTATTTTGTCTGTTTTGAGTTCACATGACTAGTTTGTTAGTAATATGGTGATTTAATAAATTATTTTGGAGACTAAACATTTAATAATATAATAAAAGGGGTGTGAAAAGATAACTTTTTAAATTTTAAATCTGAAATGCGAGCGAAATCGAAGTGAAGCCTGAATTACGTGAGGCTAACTCCAAAATAAGTTATTGTTTAGAGTCACTTTCACCTAAAACTGTTTTTCGTTCTTAAGTTATTCATTGACTAGCAAACGGTTTCATACATATTCCTTAACCAGGCCTATGGGACACCAGAGGGTGGAGGCTGTTTCTAAGTCTATTTGGGTAAAACTTAGCAGATGCTTTCACTTAGCGGGGTTGGGCAATGGCATGAGCATTGCAGTGGCTTAGCGGTTAAATTAAGTTAAGTGGTGGTTAGGTTCTGTACTAAGGGACCAATGACGTGAGGTATATTACGTCCTCCTGCACAGGATTACGTGGTTGGTGTCGGGAAGCAGCAGTATCAGGATTGACTTGAAGAACAGAGCTAATTATACTCGAGATGGTTCAAGATTGGACGGATATGGGCGTGACCCCATGAAGTGGTAGTTGGACTATGGTGCTGCGATGTGTATATGAAAAGAAAATACTGCCACTCTATCTTTTCCATGAAATCCCCTTTTGTCAAGAGAACAAAACCAATTATGGCTCTTCTTGGGGTGAAAAAATTTGGAGGTAAACTAGTCCCCCTTTCAAATCAACAGGCTGGGACTACTTCAGGGGTAGCGACCAACAAAGAACAGTTATCAAATAAAACTTGCCCTTACAGCATAGGAAAATCTAATGTAAGGCCGATGAGAACGGCTGGGAAAAATGAAAATTTAAAAATGTAACTGGAAAGATGTGGAATGAAAATTGCGGATTTAAGTGAAGTCTGGTGGAAAGATCAAGGTGAAATAGTGTCTGGAAATTATTCAATGTTCTATTTAGTGAAAGGAGTACAGACACAGGAGTGGCAATAGTGATGAATAATTAAGTGATGAAAAGTGTAACTAAAGTGATGTGTCATAGTGATAGATTAATGTTTGTGAAATTAAACGCTAAGCCAGTGGATATTTTGACAGTACACGTGTACACGCCAACAACTTCCCACAATGATGTCTAGGTAGAAGAACTTTATGATGAAATTGAAGTAATTATTCAACATGAAGGAAGAGGGAAAGTGAATACTATCATCATGGGCTATTGGAACAGTGTGGTAGGAGAAGGACAAGAGCAGAAGATCATAGAGCCACATGGACTGGGGAAGAGAAACAACAAAGGCCCGATGCTCAGAGAATTATGCCAGTGGAATGACCTGGTGCTGACGAATACCTGTTTCATGAAATGGAGGACAAAACTATAAACATGAAAGAGCCCAGGAGATATCAGCAGGAACCAATTCAACTACAGCCTTGTTAAATAGCGATTCAGGAATGTAAAGAAGGATTTGTGAATACATTGCAAGGTGCCGACATAGATTCGGACCATAACCTGCCGGTAGCGTACATTGAAACAAGATTGAAGAGGATCAGGAAAACAAGCAAGAGAAAACAGAGGTAATTCTTACAAAAATTATGAAACAAGAGTGACATTGTGAGAAATTCAATAGAAAAAGAGTTAATTGAGGTAACAAAACAGCGTATAAATGCGGAAGGGAAGTAGAATAGTGTTAGGAATATTTTTTGAATGTGCTTAGTGACAATTTTGGAAAAGTGAAGAGGACTGCACTAAATCCCTGAGTAACAACAGAAATGCTTCAGAAAATGGAAGAAAGAAAGAAAGGTAGAAACGTCAACAAAGAAGAATATATAAGGTTAAACAACGAGATAAGGAGAGAAACAGACAAAGTGAGGAAATACTATATAGAGAAGACATGCGATGTGATTATCAAACTGCAAATAAAAGGAAGGTATGAACTCGTGTACCAGAAAGTAGATGACCTAGGATGGAATGAAAACAAAGGTGTTTGATCAATTGGAATAGAAATCCTCAAAGTTCAGATGGTGGCGGATCATAAAGAGGTTCTTATGGTTTGGCAAATATATATATATAGAGAGAAAACTGCACGACAAGGAAGGTCGACCAGGGAACCTAGAGATTATAGAGGAAGATGGAAAAGGACCCGGCATTTTAAAGAGTGAAGGGGAGAGAGAGTCATATAGGACATGTGAAGAACAAAAGCTGCTTGAGATGACGATATGCCGGCTGACATTCTGAAGGTACTGGGAAACAATGGATTAATGGCTCTGACAACACTTATAAAGAGGATCTATGAAACAATAAAATGTCACAAGGACTTTTAATAAATAGCCATGGTCTCTTAAGAGGAAGAAACAAGCCAAGAAATGCAGTGACCACAGGACTATCAGCCTCATCTCTCATGTAGGGAGGATCATGGTACGAATGTTCAACGAGTGACTGGAGCAAAAAAGAGAAATTGTGATGGAAGAAGACCAATTTGGATTCAGAAAAAGAACCAGAGATGCCTTCGGGATGCTGAGAATAATTTCAGAGGGAGTTCTGGAATTCAAGAAAGAGGTTTACATTGGGTTCATTGACTGGCAAAAGGCGTTTGTTAGAGTGAAGTGGAAGAAACTGATGGAAATACTCAAGAAGATCGGCATCAACTGGAGGGACAGAAGGCTGATTGCAAAACTGTACCTGGGACAACGAGTAAAGGTGAGGCTGAATGATGGAGAGACCAACAAACAGCGTAGAGATAGGAATAAGAGTGAGGCAGGGATGCTGTTTGTCACCCAGTCTATTCAACTTGTATGGAGAATAGCTGGTCAGAGAAGCCTTGTAGGACGTGGCAATTTCATAATAAGAGGACATGTCATCAACGTAATAAAATATGCAGATGATCTAGCATTACTGGCCAAAAATAAATAATAGTTACATGAAATCGTGGACTGGTTGGTGGAGATGGGGAGAAGATATTTAATGGAGATCAATATTGAGGAGTCAAAAGTGATGGTGATTTAAAAAAATGAAGAGCCGATGGAAATCGAAATTGGAGGCAAGCGACTGGAAAATATAGAGTAGTTCAAGTACTTGGGAAGTATTTTGATAGAGGATGCCTACTGCACCAAAGAAATTAGGTCAAGGATCGCCATGGTCGAGGAAGCTTTCAACAAGAGGAGGGTATGCATACTGCTGACCATCAAGTTGAATTTGGAACTGAGGAAGAAACTGATGAATTGCTATATTTAAAGCCTCGCACTGTATGGAGCAGACACTTGGACTCTTAGGAAAATGGAGAAGACATACTTGTTAAGCTTTGGTGTTGTTGGAGAAGACAAAAGAAGATCAGGTGGACAGACAGATTGACAAATGAAAAAGTCCTAAGAAGAGTGGGTGAGAAGATAATCATTTTTGCTGTGATTCTTCGTTACAAAGCAAACTGGATCGGACACATCCTTCGGAAAAACTGTCTTCTGCGCAACGTCATAGAAGAAACGTTTAAGGAAAAGAGGAGCTTAGAAATAAGGAGGATTCAAATTTCAGATGACTTAAAGGAAAGAAGAAAATCCTGGGAGCTCAAGGAGGAGGCAGAGGGCATGGCGCTTTGCAGGTATAACTTCATTGATATAACTTTTAAGGAATGGACCTGTTGTATTACAGAACACCTAATGATAATTATAATAATAATAATAATAATTTATTCATTAAATGCATTTAGGTAAAGTGAAATATACAGAGAGAGAAACAAGGCACAGTATATTATTTTATGGTAATATATCTAAACTATTTATCATCTACAGGATGTCCCAAAAGTCACGCATCAATGGGGAATTCGCGTGCAGTGATTTCTTTATCTGTTTTTTACCACAGCTGGACCATGTTGACCATTGACGAACATGTGGAAGTCATTCTCATCTGTGGACGTGAAGGGTACACCCACAGAGATGTCGCGGAGAAATTTAATCGGTAGTACCCGGAGCAAGACCCAATTATGCAGAGCACCGTGAGCAGATTGCTCCAGAAATTCAATTTAACAGGATGTGTAACCGATGCACCACGATCAGGACGCCCCAGCACATCAGCCGAGGTGGTGGGAACGGTCCTGGCGAAGACGTTTGCGAGCCCGAAGAAATCCATATGCCAAACCAGCTTGGAACTCAATGTGCCTCGGACACCCGTTCATCGCATACTGAAGAAGAACAAATTCCACCCGTAAAAGTTGCAAGTTCTGCACCATCTGACCCGAGAACGATCTTGGCTGTCGGATTGAAATGTGCGAATGGTTTCTGAGGCAGCTGGAGGACGATGTGGAATTACTGTCAACAGTCATGTTCTCAGACGAAGCAAATTTTTATGTCAATGGTGAGGTCAACCGGAAAAACGTACGCTACTGGTCCCCAGAGAGCACATACTGATGTGACGACAGAAAACAGCAGGGAGCTCAGCGGATCATGGTTTGGTGTGGACTGTGGAACGGTCGGGTCGTTGGCCCGTACGTTTTTGGTGGGAATGTCAACAGTGAATCTTAGCTGGCAATGTTGGGGGATTCGTTAATGCTGTACTTGGACACCATTGGTTCTCTGCTGCTGTAGTTCATGCAGGACGGGCATCCCCGCATTATGCCACCCAGGTGCGTCATTGGCTGAATGAAAACTTCCTGTGTCGTATTGGTCGCAGGGAGACCGTGGACTTGGCTTTTCATTCCCTGTACTTGATTTCTTTGGATTTTGCTTCGTGGGGCTACTTGAAGTCGCAAGTGTATGCAAAAAAGCTCAGGGACAAATACCATATGGTTGAGCGAATTACCGCAGAGTGCCCCACCGTTTACCCGGGCATTGTGTCCAACATTCTCCAAAACATGGAACGTCACCTCCAACCATGTGTTGACGTTCATGGGGCTCATATTGAACACATAATGTAATTTCCCATTGATGCGTGACTTTTGGGATACTCTGTATATAAAAATTGCAACCGTAGATTCATCTAGATAATTCTAACGAGATATATTATCAAGGATTAAACTAACAGCTAAAAAGTTTTTTTATTATATTTCTTTACAGCAGTGTTTTGTAGAGGTTCTAAAAATGAGTGTGTTTAAATGTGTCATGTTCAGTGAGATATTTTAAATAGGCTCCTTTTAAAAATGATTGCATGTTGAATATCTCATATTTAGTGAGGTTATTCAAAGCTACTCACAATGTATCTAAGTTTTCATATTATTTCAAAATGTTTCAAACATGCAAGAATTATCTAGGTTGTCAAAGAAAAAGTAAAAGAAATGGGTCCAACGACATTCCAAAGCTTTTAACATCCCTGAATAATAAAAATAATAGCTCGCTAAGATAACCCGCCCGGTGTTAGGTAATTAACGTACTTTCGCACATAATGAACCAGTCCAAACAACAGCTCACTGAGCCAATCTGTCGGAGTTATGTAATGAACGCACCCTCGCACATAATAGATCAGCCCAAACAACAGCTCACTGAGCCAATCAGTCGGAGTTATGTAATGAACGCACCCTCACAAATAATGGACCAGTCCAAACAACAGCTCACTGAGCCAATCTGTCGGAGTTATGTAATGAACGCACCCTCACACATAATGGACCAGTCCAAACAATTAATCTACTTTTCTGTTCGTTATAGTAAAAGGATACGCCACAAAGTACCGAACCGATTCTTCCTGCTCTTGTAAGGATTCGAGCAATAATATCTTCACACCTGTAAACACGTCAGGAAGAGGTTGAAAGCATAAAACAAGAAAATAATGCTAAAATAAAAGAATAAATATTTTGAAAGCTTCGAGATGAGTGCCGGAGGAAAATAGAGAGGATAAACTGGACAAATGGGTAAACTAATAGAGAATCAACCTGTACATGGCTATAGGAAGAAATGCCAAATGGATGGGTCACATAAAGATATAATATCATTGAAGGCAGAGTGGAAGGGGGTAAAAGGACCAGAAAGAAAACAAATGCAACTGAATGATTACCTCAAACAAGGAAAGAAGATGAAGTTTAAGGATATAAAAAAATATATGCTGATGGAATTCATAATTAATTGGACAAGTCAACAAACATATACTCTTTGTTAAATAATATACTATCTTAAAGTGATATTTTTTATAATGTAGTTAATAAATTAAGCTATTTAAAATTGAGTTCTTAATGTAAGCTCACCTGTACCAAAATTTAAAAAAAAGTCACTCAAATCGAAGCAGCACAATATAAATGGTGTGAAAATATTTATATAAAGGGCCATAAAAGTGTGTGTTATTGTTGGAAAAGCTAACTTAATTTTTTTTAAATACACTTCAAATCAAAATAGTTCTTAGAAATTCTACGCACATAGATTTTGTTAAAACGGGCAGACAGAGGCAATCCACATGATGTAAGTTGCCGCGTATATTGGACGATGTGTGTATAGCCTCATTTTATAGGTTTCAATAACACCAATTTATACCCCACTCAACAAACATGTCATGTCTTGGGGAGTGAGGGGTGCAAAGAACGAAGTTTGAAGGGGATGCAAAGATGTTCCTGTTTGAAAGCAAAAACTTTATCTGTGTTTGGGGATCAACACTATATATATATATATAGAGTGTTTTATATTGAATGTGTATATATGAAAATGGTTTGAAACTTTTCAAGCGCCATGACAGGTTAGAGTCAAGTTTATTCTGTGATGGAAGATGGTATTAAACTTTTAATAAGCTGTGATTGGTTGGGAGAAAAGTTGAATGAGTAAGAATATGGCCTCTATACTCTCGATATCTCTCGTTTGGTAGTAGAATCTTGCTGAATTATAAGCATGCATTATTAGGGTGTGCATAATATGGAATGCCTCCTGGAGTAAGGGGTAAGAATAAGCAATAAAAATGTCCAATATAAAAATATTATTTGTATTTATCAAACAAAATTAATTAAAACTTAACTAAATCTATATCTTTCTTATACTACTAAATTTGGCGCATAGTATTATCATTATCATTTAAGTTGGTTTCCCGGTGCCACCAATCCTCTTATCCAGGGGATTGGGAATTACGTCATCGACCCTAGAGGGTGCCATCGATGTCCCAAAGCCCTGCTCGAATAAGCGAGATGTGTCAACAGTGGTTTTGGAGGCTCTCACCCAGCCCCCCCATAGAGTAGTGTCTCCGCACGTAACTCTAAAAAACCTTATTAGGTTTCCACACTTTTGTTTTTCCCCACTAATATAATAATATGCTTTTCTTGTTCTAGTAACTTTGCGAAATGCGACAACCCGTCTGTATTAATTTTCGAAACCACAGGGCGTGGCCAATTGGTCGGTACGTGTTGGATTCGCTCTCGTGCTCCCCTTTAGGGTGCATTAGAGCATGCTATTTTGCCTCTGCTTCTCACATTTTGTATTCTATTGTAACGATTCGTCAGAGGAACATCCTAGAAGTTAACTAAGGACCATTGGACTAAACAAGCGGGGATCACGATGTTTGAGGCGTCGGTCTCTCCTCCTCACCGCAGATGAAGTAAAGTTTGTGACTACGAGAACTTAATCTAGTAATCTTTGATAGGGTCTTTGTGAATTTCAGAGTTTCTGACTTATTTTTCTATGTCCTTAAGGCATAGTTTTATATGTCAGAGTTCTGACTTGTTTTCTATGTCCATAAGACATAGTTGTGAATGTCAGAGTTTCTGACTTGTTTCTTTATGTCCATAAGACATAGTTTAAAATGTCAGGGTTCATGCTCTATTTTTCTATGTCCATAAGACAAAGGTTTGAATATCAGGGTGTATGCTCTATTTTTCTATGTCCATAAGATGTTGCTTTGAATGTCAGAGTTTCTGATAAATTTTTCTATGTCCACAAGACATAGTCTTAAATATCTGGGCAATAGCCATATGCCCTAAACTGTATGGCCATGCTCCGGCTAGGCTAAATCTTTAGATCAAAATATGGTGGAAATCAAGTTATTTATAGCTTTGTTCCATGACGTAGTTGGGTCTTTGACTGATACCAGTCTTTAATCTTTCTATTGTTGTGCCTTTGTACGGTGATCAACTTGTTGGTACGCTATTTGTCCAGAGAAGTGGCCTGCGTGGTATTGTTTATTTTGTCCTGCCCACTTCAGGCGCCGCTTGAATATGTTAATGTTTAACTTATGACAGTTGTTACAGTCTTTGTCCAAACTTGTGTTGATAATTAAAAATATTATTGCATGACCAGGCAGTACTAATGAGGAATAGACCAGTCATAGTATCTTAAAATCCTAGATTCCTTGTAGCTCGCCATTAACTATTTGTAAACTTATGGTTCCTCTTCTAGAAACTTAACCTTTGTATCTCGTAAATCAACATGGAGCTAACTCATGCTAGCTATCTCATTTAGCTACCAAAGCTGTAACTCATTAAGCTAGGACTTTCTAGAGATTAGGTATTGTTAACTATTATCATTTTAGATGCTTATTAGTTTAAAGTCTAGTAGCCGCAAGGCTGGAGTGGTGTTAAGTATAGTTGCTTAACCATAAATAAACAATTGCTTCCAATTTAAATTGCCGTTGTGTTGAGAAAGACGCACCTTCGTTTTAGAATATGTGTATGTTCTACTTTAACGAGTTGCACCCTTTTCTACTATATACACACCCATACTTATTATGGTTGCAGGTCCAACCAAGATGCTTCAAAACTAACACTCCTAATTCGGACTTAAATGTATAACGTAACAGATATAATTTCCATAAATAAACAATGGAATGTTTTGCATATGATCTCGTCAAGTCGTATGTAATACTTTCGACTTTTTTCCTAATTTAAAGAAACTTATTTGTCCAAAGCGCACAACTTTATTGGTTTATTTGTATTAAAGACAATCTCAAAATAACTATGAATCTATCTTATAAGCTATACAATAGTGGAATAATGTAAAGTAAGCCTGCGACCTTACATGATAAGCAAAGGATAATGTTTCTTGTTGTATATTAGTATATTGTCTTAGTAATCTATACCCTCGTTCGTTTCCGTGCTATGACCACCTTTCATAGCCTCAACATTGGCTTAATCAAGTAAGATTTAATTCGTTATAGCTTCATAGTACATCCCGATTAAGTCTTTAATTTCAAAGGCATTGACGTATTGTAAGAGTTCTTTGAGTGACACTTTGTTGTTTCCCTCAAATGCAACATATCCAATAGCTAAACCAGCGTACCGGAAGCAGTTCTGTTAGATTGTCACTAAAAACACTACTCCATATCTTGCTATAAAAAGTGAAGAGTACAGTGAAGAAGCTTGTTTGACTTTTCTTTGTGCAACCGCTGTATTAAACTTAAACCCAGAAGGTGGGTTGCAGTGGCTTTCAGCACTCAGCCTTTCGTCCCCTTCCCATTCCATAACTTCAGTCGCTTTGCATGCTTACAAATTAAGAACGCGGGTAGATGATCGGGTTCTTCACAACTTAAGTTAAAACAGTAAGAAAAAAAAGTGTTTGTTTTAAAAAGAAATTACAATGTTAGTATTATATTTTTATTTAAGAATTTCAGGTTTAAGTTCACTAAAAATGAAATTAACGGTTCTTTCATTA
Source organism: Timema genevievae (assembly GCA_902155825.1). Classification (NCBI taxonomy): domain Eukaryota; kingdom Metazoa; phylum Arthropoda; class Insecta; order Phasmatodea; family Timematidae; genus Timema; species Timema genevievae. The sequence continues at coordinate 57,061 of CABFWO010000751.1, forward strand.
TGAACTAAATTTTGTGTACGTTTTGAAATGTATGTGGATCGGAACAAATGAATTAGGTTCATTATAGCCGGATGTTCACTACAAGGGAATCCATCAAATTAAGAGCTGAATGTTTATATAATAGTTAAATAAAATATGCCAGATGAGAGCACACCATCAAGTTATTTTGAGTATGCAGGTTTATTACCAGTTTCAGCTTGCTATTATTCTTGGTTTTGAGGCTACCCGTGACAGTGGTAAGTATAAAGTTTAAAAAAATGTGTTGACGTTGGTAAAATTACCTGTGCGCTCATTCTAAGGTTTCTAAAATTACATTTTAAGCTTTCCCTTTCCATGTTTTCTAGTTCTGAAATTATCCCCCCCATATCTCACCACGTAGTGTAATGTAAGAGTAAAGATAATAGGCCCACTATGCATAACCTAAGATTTCCTTTGGCGCATAAATATACGCTTTTTTTGTATTGCTTTTGAGCTAAACAAACTAATGGTCAAGCGGTTGAAGGTGTCAGACTCACAAAAGTAAATACAATTAAAAAAACACGCTCAATTTCGAATTCTTTGGTTTCTTACAAGTGATCGTGGGACTTTTGATTAGTTTGTAAGTCGATTAAGATCCAAAAAGGATGCCAACCCCTGATCCAAGACATCACTCTCCCAAATGATTAAAATACTGATGTCGGGGAGATTTAGGTTCGATTCCTGGCCGAGGGTACTAAAATTGGTTTTATTCTTTAAAGTGAAATATGAAAACTGTACACTGGTATCAAAACCGGAACCTTTGGCTTAGTACGCCAATGATCGAACCACTGAGCTATCCATGAGACGTCCAGTGTCAAGGGTCAATCTTCATTTATTATTTTAAAGGCAGAGTCTGTTATGGATGTGCTGAAATCATCATCTACATATGAGTGATCAATTAAGATCACGAGATATCAGATAATGCAGCCACTTTTGACTCTTGAGGGCTTTATGTGGCCAATAGAACAAAAAAACAACAACTAAGAATGCACATATCATTATGGCTATTTAATCCGTAAAAGTGTTGTTTTCTTAATGGTTTTCCCTTCTTCCCTTCACGAGAATGCGGATATATTACCTCTATATTCCCCCTTCCTAATTCATAGCCCATTAGTGTAAATATGTGGATAGTTGGAATGTGTAGCGAGACATATTGCACAAAAACAATTATTTTCATTTAAAAAAATCAACTTTGAGAGGTGTGTGGTCGGCACCAAAGTGATGTGAGCTCAAAATATTAATTAGCCTACTATTAAAAATATTTTTTCATTGTAATGCATATTTAGAACCCTTGACACAAGGAATGTGGAGGCGACACAGATAATTTTTGTAATAAAAAGTGTTCTTTTCAAATAACCGCGAATTCCAGTCTTCTATAGAAAGAATTTTCATTAGTTAGGTGGTATTTGGACATAATTCAATTTGAAGTTTGTGGGAAACACATTTAAGATGGGATATCAGCGAAGAAGAAGTAAAGTAAAATTTGTTTGTTGGTGTGTGTGTTTTTTGTTGGAGAGGCTCATATTAAAACTGCCTTGAGATTGGTAAAATAATAACATTCTATATTAATGGGGTTTTTTAGAGAGAGCTTGCAATTTTTAATATCTCTTGAAATAGTTGGTTATATACAGAAATAAATCAGAGTAATTGACCGCATAATTATTTGAAATAGTGCTACAAATAAATGGCTCGACTTAATGAAAGTGTGAGAAATAAGTGTTGGAAGAAAATGTTTGGTTTTTATAGCTTGTTAATTTTAAGACAGAGGTAATAAATTTCAACAGCATTTTATAATAACTATTAAGCCATACATACAAGGGTGGATCCACCGAAAAGTTGGGGTAAAAATTTCCCCTCCCTTTCCCAAATGGTCAGGCGATGGATGAAAACATTGGAGTCCAGTCAAAATAAACACATATGATCGTATGAGCGGATCAACGGAAAAAGGCTGCATGTAAAGAGTCAGATGAACGAATAAGAATTTATAATATAGCAGGAAGATTCAGATTGAGGTATTGCAAAGATTGTTAAGGGTAACTGGTACCTACTGCCATCGTTGCGTCTAATCAAGACATGGCTGAGGACAGCTCTGGAGGGATGCAGACTTGTTGACTTGGCTCTTCTGCATGTCCACAATGATATAATTTTAGTCCCACAACTAAAACTAGCAAACACAGAATGGTCATGAAAATAACCATTTATGGCATATATTTAAGAAATATTTTAAAATATTACTATAAATAATGATTTGTTTTAATTATATCTTCTATTTATTTCTATCTTAATTTCAGGAGTACAGAATGACCTTAAAACAGGTCCGTGAAGTTGGCAGCACCACTAACGGCACAAATTATGAAATCTATGCCAATATTTAGTGCTGAATTTGTGCCACAAGAATATCCTATCCCCATAATTTGTGCCACCGTAGTTTTCGTGAAAACGCTGAAAAACCCAGTGGGCGCTGCTGGCCGTCCCCCAAAGTTGGAAAGTCAGGCAATTACAGTCTAATATATGACGTCACGAATTGTCAGACATCATAACCATAATATTAATCAGGCCTGTTACCATCCAAAGATATTCAACCTTTTGCTTGGAACTAATAATAATAGGTTATTACTTTAATAGATTTTTTTCCTTGCGTGAAAGTGAATTCATATTGTTTTAAGCATAACAGTGGTTTTTATAAGTCGCACTATACATTTATATATAAACAGTGATTAGGCTCAGCAATTTTGAATTTTGTGCGAACGTGGTTCTCTGTTATTTTGATCTATTTTTATATTTTCCTAAACGGGAGGTAGCGTTATTTGTATTCATCGTTCTTTGCTAGGTTAGCGCAATTTAGTTTTTCACTTTCGGATTTTTCTCATAAATATGGCATTCTCCGTAGGTCAAAACTATATATAGCTCTAGCCACGTAATTGTGGTTTGCTGAATCCTTACCTAAGTAAACTGCCCCTAAAAAATTGTAAGTTTTACAAATTTGCTAAGTAACTTCAACACTTAAGCAACTAGTTTGCCAATTTTCAGCTTTTTACCTTATCGGGAAGTTAAAGAATATCTCTGGACTGTCAAACATCGCATGTATCAAAGTTGCAGCCATATAAATGGGATATATGATATGTATTATCAGTTTATCGCACATTTATTAGTCAAAAGTAGGATTGAGTGGTACCATTTTTTCCCTCTCATTGCTATTCTGTGGAAATATTTGAATAAAATTGAAAATTGGTCTACTCCTCTTATGTAGCAGTTTTATTATCTTGCTGCATTAGGTTAAAGAATATTAATTTGATTATGCTCTGCAGAAGAATAACGCTTCACCAATGACATTGACATCACGGAATTGTAATTCCACCTTTCAGCACACATATTTTCTTTTACAACAAAGCAGGTATCAAAACTACCAGTGTTTATTTTAAATTATGTCTTCTTTTAGTAGTGAGTTTTCGAATTTTATTTTCTAAACTATATATCCAATTATATTAATTTTTATTTTTGCTAAAAGTCAAGGGTATATGAAGAAATTATCACAATAAATTAAGAACACAGTTTTAGGGTATTGTTCCTGGATTTTTGTTTATCACAACACTTTCACCCAATCCAACTTCTCGAATTTCAATACAATTTCTTCCTTGAAATAAAATTAGAGAGAATACAATCCTATAATCCAGTGGCAGAAACCTAGACCTAAATCCGAAACTGATAGGCCTACCCTAAATTAATAAACTGCTTGCATTCATGTTGGAAAATATATGGAATCAATTATTATAGTATATTGTTTTATATATATATATATATATTTATTTATTTATTTATTTAGCACCGCATCTTACTACCCGTTCGGGTTATACGCTTAAGTACTAATTAGACTAATGTATTAGGAATTGGGAAGGTTGAACTTAGAGAAAGTGAACCCACATTTGCGTGGAGGGAGAGTGGAAAACCATTTAGGAAAACCACCTCCAGTTCACCCGACCGAGATTCGAACCTCGATCTCCCCGTCCTCGGTGGTCTGGCTCAACACGACTGGCGCGTTAGCCAACTACGCCACCGAGGCGGGTTTATATTGTTATAAAATTTGCATTATAATATTTTATAAAAACGCAAGATTAGCAATTGTTTTACTGTATGGTATTCGAAAAGGTCATTGAAAGGCGTAATGGATAAATCACAGCTATTTCGATGACCGATGTTAATTGAAATAAGAATACTAATGTTTTTTATATATAGAATTTGGTACGCTGAGCTCTGACTGACATACAACACCATTTGGTGCAAGAAAATGAAGTCAAGTGCTCAAGAACATTACCTTCCCCACACGTATATTCATATTTATTTTTTATTATTATTTGTACCACGGCTCCTACCCTTTCGGGTTATACGCCTATGTGTTAGTTACAAAAATGGGTTAGGTATGATATAGATGTAATTTAGAGAGGGAAAACATTTAGGAAAACCGCCCTCAGTGCACCCAACCTGGATCGAACCCCGATCTCCCCATCCTTTGCAGTCTAGTCTCTTGCGAGAGTAGCGACGCTAGACCCCACGGCCATCGCATAATTTTATTATTATTTTAGGAGCTCCCCCCCCCTATCATTAATTTATTAAGTACTTGTTCTAAATTTACATTATTCTTCTTACTATTTTTTTAGTTATGTCATTGCACCATTATTTAGTTACCTATGATTATTTATTTTATATTCTTATGCAGTTATACTTATACGTCATACTTGTGTATTCTTCAGTGCTGGCCTGTTATGTAGGTCTTGTGACTATTGGCCAGCAATAAAATAAATGAAATTTAAATAATAATAATAATTGTCATATTATCAGCACTACGTTCGGGTTTCATATGCATATGTACTAATTGCGCTAGTGTGTTCAGAATTAAAAAGGTTAAATTTAGAGGAAGTGTACCCGAAATTTTCTTGAGGTTGAGTGGAAAATAATTTTGAAGCAAACACCTTTAATACACCTGACCAAAATTCGAACCCTGATCTTCCCATCATTGGTGGTCCAGTCTAGAGGCTTAGTACCACTCTACCACCGAGGTAGGTTATCCTAATGTTTCCACATCCCAAAAGTATATTTTACAATTGAAAAGGGTTTGCAAATCAAAATATCAAAAACCCTTTTGTGGTACATGAGATCTCGAGAAGATTTGACAAGAGTTAGTGACTAATGTATTTTTCTGTCTCAACCTCTGGCCAACCCTAAGAGTCTTTTTATGCATGACGTTCGTGTCGTCGTACGCCCGACGGCATGGAAATGCCGCGTTCTAAAATATGTCACGCCGTTCTGAAAGTTGTCGCCGCACTCTAATTTAAAACCTTCTTTGGCCCAAAGGCCCAGTGGTGCCAGTCGCAAACAATATTTTTCAACCTATTATTCCAGAATCCCAAAAAAATCATTGATATCACATTAATTTTTAAATTATGCTAGATTTTTATTTTATGCTTAGTTATGTAATTATAACTTATTTTCACTTTGTCTTTTGCATCCATTCCTTGATAGTCTGGATAGAATATTTTACACACCTCTATCCACTGTTTTCATTTATACTCTCTATTTTATAATTTCCACACGAAATATCCCAAATACTTGGTCTAATTCTTATTTCGGCTATGAACCGTTCCGTGTCAATTTTCCATTCCGGACTCAATAAATGATTAATTAAACGAATTTTATAAACAAACAGTAAACAAAAAACGGAACAGTGAAAAGATCACATAAAAAACAACGTGATATAATTAAGCATAAAACAATGAAATTAATAAAATGAAAATTTAAATACTGAGACACAAAAAAAAGCAAAGAGAACAAATGAATCAACTGTGTAACGCAAAACACACAATAACAATAGACGTGTGTCCAAGTAACCAATCAAACAATACTGTGATGAATGATGACACTGAATAATTATGAGATAGTGAAACGAGGTTGGCTGCCCTGCTGTTTTTTTCAACCGGCGACACGAAACGCCGCGTTTGTATAAAATATAAATGGTATGTTACGTTTTCCATATAGCACAGTGTACTTTCAAGACGTCGGGCGTACAGCGTTCTCTAGATCACGACATGTTTTTCAGAACGCGGCAGTAAAATTTACTGACGCGTTTGTATAAAGAGAACCATTGCTCCCTGTGTACTTAGATAACGCGGCGTTTCATGTCGTCGGGCGTATGACGACACGAACGACGTGCATAAAAGGGGTCTAAAGCGTTTATTAACAGTTCCTTTGCGTGAATGTGTCGACTCGTGCATCTTATGTAAACACCACACTTGGCATATATATATATATATGCCAAGTGTGGTGTTTATATATATATATATATACATATACACACACACATACACAAACAAACAAACACGGTCTCAAGAGAAAATGAACTAAGACTAATATATTAAGCAATAATATATTCATGATAACTAAACAATAATATTTTATTGATATTTAAAAAAAACTAACATAGTCACAACTGTACATACTGCTATTTTATTATCAATTTGTGACGCTAATGTTATTATTATTATTATTATTTGTAGTTTTAAAATGTTGGTGCTGCATGTTTCAATTAGCAGTTTTGTGCTTCTTTTATCCAAAAATATTTATGGCACAATATATAAAACACTGGTTTATTTATGTAGCACAACCTAAGAAATAGTACATTAAAGTGTTTTATGGAAAATTAAGGCACCACCAAAAATGGAAATGGGTTTTTTGAAGCACAAATTCAGTAAACATAACTGGCAACATTTTCGTAATTTGTGAAATTAAGCTTCTGCTGGTAGCTAACTAAAGTTTTCTGTAATTTTCACAAAAACTATTAAATTGCCTAATATTCACACATAAAAATAGCTCAGCACTAAATATCAGCATGTGCTTCACAAATGTGCTGCCTACATACGTGGTGACATCAGAAAAGGCTAAAAGCTTATTTGAAAGAGAGGGGCTATCTGCATCAGTGGTTGCATGGTCTAAAAGGAGTCAGCCTTGTGACTGATTACTGCTGACTGTGAGGACAAGGCTAGAATCTTGGCGAGGTGGTTTTGTACATATTTTGATTCATCACATCTCCCCACCCCCTTTTACACACATACACATTCCACACTAATGTAGGTGCATTTCTTCTAATCGACCTTACTTATTGGTGTTTCGTTTTATGAAAACTATGGTGACACAAATGATAGGTGTGGGATATTCTTTATGACTCAAATTTGGCATTCAATATTGGCATAGGTTTAAGAATTTTGCAGCACTCAAAGCTTTCATACGTTTAAATGAAAATTATGGCAGAAGATAATTTGAAAATTGTTTCACAAATACAATACATGACAGTGCTATGTATTCGCAATAGATAATTTTGACCGATGATAAAGACATAAAAAAAAGTATAATAATGGTAAGAATAATTATTAATTGCACACTATAACATCTAGGGATTCGGTAACTCATATTTGTCTGCATGTAGTCGTAACTGTGTACAGTTATTAGCTTTACAACTAATCAATAACACAATTTTTTTATTATTCTTTTAAAAACTTTGAAAAAATATCAACATTAAATATTCAAAGAAAATAATTATTAAAAAAAAATATTTAATAAATTTAATAAACAGCTATATTCAAGTTGCTAATTTTTAGATTTTTCTTGTATGGTCATAAAATATATATTCATATATTTGTCCGAGCTTTGTTGCTACCTTGAATTTCTTGTGGACGACAGTTGGATATAACTATGACGTCACAGGGTGTACATGCGGGAGAAACTAGGGTCAGGCTTGAAGTGAATGGTGGCCAGTACAACTTGGTGTCAACACAATTTGTCGTTTTAGGTTTTTTTACGGAAACTACAGTAGCACAAATTATGGGGATAGGATATTCTTGTGGCACAAATTCAGCACTAAATATTGGCATACATTTCAGAATCTATGCCGTTATAGGTGCTGCCGGCAGCACCCACTGTTTTTAGGTGTTTTCACGACACTATGGTGGCACAAATTATAAGGATAGGATATCCTTGTGGCACAAATTCAGCATTAAATATTGTTATAGGTTTCAGAATCTGTGCCATTATGGGTGCTGCCAACAGCACCCACTGTTGTTAGGTGTTTTCACGAAAACTAAGGTGGAACAAATTATGGCGATAAGATATTTTTGTGGCACAAATTCAGCACTAAATATTGGCATAGGTTTCAGAATTTGTGCCATTATGGGTGCTGTCAGCAGCACCCACTGTGTTTTTCGGCGTTTTTACGAAAACTATGGCGGCACAAATTATGGGGATAGGATATTCTTGTGGCACAGATTCAGCACTATATATGGGCATAGGTTTCAGAATTTGTGCCATTATGGGTGCTGCCAGCAGCACCCACTGTGTTTTTCGGCGTTTTCACGAAAACTTTGATGTCAGTAATTATGGGGATAAGATATTCTTGTGGCACAAATTCAGCACTAAATTTTGGAATAGGTTTCAGAATTTGTGCCGTTATGGGTGCTGCCAGCAGCACCCACTGTTTTTAGGTGTTTTCACGAAAACTTCGATGTCAGTAATTATGGGGATAGGATATTATTGTTTCACAAATTCAGCACTAAATATTGACATAGGTTTCAGAATTTGTGCCGTTATGGGTGCTGCTATGTGAAGTTGGCAGAACCCAGAGGTTTTTTTTAAAGTTTTCACGAAATATATGGCGGCACAAATTATGGGGATAGGATATTCTTGTGGCATAAATTAAGCACTAAATATTGGGATAGGTTTCAGAATTTGTGCCTTTAGTGGTGCTGCCAACATCACGGACCTCCTTAAAACGCCCCTTTAGGGGGTTAGATTAAAAAAAATATATTCTGGCGAGGACAACCTCTTCTCCCCCTAAACTTGATGGTATTCCATTTTCCCTATCCCAGGCCCCCAGTAAAATCTTCCCCTCATCCCCAACTCCTCAAATTTCTCCCTGGATCTGCTCTTGCATATATAAGTGTATTTGCATTCTTTTAAATAAATCTCCAATTTATTTTTAACAATTTTAAATGTTAATTAAATCAAATCTGCTAAAGCATGTATTAAAGAAGTAAGCTAAAGCATGTATTAAAGAAGTAAGCTGAAGCTTATTATATTAAACGACCTAAAGTTATGGATATAGCCGTATCTAGATATCTTATTTAAAATTAATAATGACAAATAGATATGGGAATCGATCCAGGGACATTTGATTTACAGGCCCGAGATATGACTCCTGTGCCCAAATAATGTAATTAATCAATTTACTTAATGCTCTAGTACTCACAGAAAATAAACCACATGTTTGTTTGGTTAATTTAATTGTGATAGGGTGGCTACAAAAGTTATACTAGAAAATTCCTTGACTTTTGCAGTTTTTTTAGGCAAAATTTTAAAATTTTTCCTGACTTCATTTTTCAGCTTATTAATAGTTTAGTTTTTTTTTTTACAAAATTGCTCAGGTTTAATTTAACGTTTAACATATTTTAAAGTTATTTTTTTTAAATTATAATAGTGATAGCCTAGATATAATCCACAATGGCCGCCGCGACTTTATAGTCCAAAATGGCCGCAGACTGGTTTAGATAAGATCATTGATCTCTATAATAGAGATCAATGAATAAGATAAGTATGTAGAAGCCGGTCAGGAGGTGTGACGTCAGGACGGTTATGTCACTTTGTTTTGAAAGAGTGTATCAAGATTATTTAAGTGAGATGAGGAAGTATTTGGATAATGTCCAATTTTTTTGTTTTTGAATCAACATTGTGAATGGCAGCCGTCAGGTGTCATAGTTAAGATAAAAATAATAGTATTACAATTTGTTTGCGGTTAGTGACGCCTTAGACCACACAATCACAGATAAACAGATATTAGAGCAGGGCTATTCAATTTGTCATCTAAGTGGGCAACTCAAAAAATCATAATATTTGACGGGCCAGACATTTAATTCAATCTGGCAGTAATTTGGAACGTTATTAGATCAAGCTATACGTTTGTGGTTTCAAAGGGGGGAGGGGGGAGTGAAACATAATTTGATATTATATATAATATTGATATATTTAGGTGAGATCTAAAAAAATGTAAAAGTTAGAATATAACCAGGCCTATTAAAAATGAAAAAGTATATCATGTCAAAATCATTTAAACCTAAATAATCATTACTAAAATATAAACCATTAATGGAAAAAATGACTTTTTTTGTCGCTTATCAACTTGGTAAAATTTGCTTCATACGTTGTCAGAGCGATTTGGAGACAGAAAACTTACAATAAGACTAATTACAAGCAAAGCACTCCACTATTATTACAAACAACGCACGAACAATAAGCCAGGTAGATATCAACTGGCAAGACATCGGCTGCTGTTGGGTGGAGGGGAGAGGAGGTGTGAGTCACTCTCAGTCACCCTGTTGCCCCGCCACATGCATTGTCCAAGGTCAAAAGCAAGAATATATTATACAGCTCAGCCCATATGTGGTGGCGCTTGTAGGAAGAGATACGGTCTAGAGTGGGGTACGCACGCCGCTGGAGGGTAAGCTCGCACTCCCTTGTAAACATATGATTTTGGTGGCGCCAAGGACCGAGTAACACTGGGCTTGAAGCTTCCCCCACCATTGATAAGAGACTGAAAATCTCTCTGGCCGTTCAAGGTCAGGTGCCTTTACATACCATCTGCGCTATAGGACGCATATCCAGTGATACAGTAGTTGGACTTTCAATCCGTGGGCCAATCTGTAGCACACGGGCTGCCAATTGAATAGCCATGTATTAGAGTAACAGGGTAATTTGCTTTGAATATCTGGTGATTTTTTAGCTACAATTTGTTTGTGGTTATTGACGCCTTAACCACACGGCCACCAGAGAGCGAGAGAGAGAGAGAAAGAGAGAGTGTGTGTGTGTGTGTGTGTGTGTCGGAATTGGGAAGGAGACTTGGCGGGTCAACAAATGACTTGGTCATTAAAACATTGTCTATGAAAACTGAAATATCAGTTGGTTCAAACAGCCAACTTGAAGCGTGACATAGGGTTGAAGAAAATATCTTCTTTACAATAGTTTACTGAAGAATTTTTTCAAAAACTTGAAATATTATAACATGTTTGATTAATATTTATTTATTTTTTAATATTCTTTAATAACATTAAACATGGTTCAATACAAATATAATACTGATTAATTGAATGATCATTAATAAGCCAATAAATTCATTTTAAAAGAAACCAATAATTTATTTTCATTGCCCAGTCATTATTATAAATATATATTAATACATATATATATTATAACAATTCATTTTATATTATATTAATATTTATTTATTTTAAATTAATTTAATTTGTTCAGACATTATAATTTATTCATAATATATATATTTTATCAATATTTATTTAATTATTTTAAATTCATCAAGTATGAATAAGCATGTTTTTGTTTTTATAGTAGAAAAAAAACTAATTAGATATGTTTTAACTACAAACTAATATTGTTGCAGTCTATAATAAAAAGACAAACATATTTTTTACTTAACAAGCTCATTATTTTTAAAATGGGGAATCTGTTATTGATCATCTTCAGAGGTTTCTAATATTTCAGTTAAACAATTCTATAAGATCTTGTATAATCTAACTGTAAAAACATCTAGTTTGAATACTAAAGATTAACCAGAGGTTATTTATTCAGGACCACTTTATCCATTAGGCTGACTAGGCACAGTTCCTAGGGCCTACAAACTTTTTAGGGCCTACAATTCTTCACTTGAAAAAAATCATTAAAAAAAATTAATCCTTAATATTTATTTTGATATTTGAATGACAAACACAATCATTTTAGTCGTCGTGTTTCTCAACAGCCTCATAGATACTACTACTAATAATAATAGAAACATTAATGCAGGTCTAATACAGAGGTGGGCCAACTTTTCTCCCTGGCCAAATGCAACAAAAATCTAAATTAACTAGATAATTAACTTTATTTTTGCACAAAATGACATTTATTGGTCATATAACTACCATAATTACCATACACACAAGCTTATGCTTGTAAACATGTCACATTATAAACAAGCTTTCTCATTAATTGTTCACATGTTCAACATGCACTGATTATGTATTTGATTTTTTT